>PVIC010033355.1:0-20145 GCA_004025085.1 Thryonomys swinderianus
TTAAACACAGTAAATAAGACAAAAAAGGTTTGTTAGATTCTATACTGGATACTTTGAGCTTATGAGTTACCTCTATGTCTGACTCCTCACTGCACAGCTCCGGGATACAGTGTGCTGCTGGGCGGCCTTCAGTCCACTGGAAATGGACTGCACCCTGCAGCCGGGTCCGCGTGCTGCTCACTCAGTTCGCCGGAAGCACAGCACGGTGGGCTCGGAGCTGCTGAGTCCGGTCCGTCCGCCGCTCGTTCCCCAGTCCGCTGGAAACACGGCATGGTGGGCCCGGAGCTGCTGGGTCCAGTCCGTCCACCGCAAGTTCCCCAGTCCGCTGGAATCACGGCACGGCGGGCCTGGAGCTGCTGGGTCCGGTCCACCCGCCGCAAGTTCCCCAGTCCACTGGACTCACGGCACGGCGGGCCCAGAGCTCTTATATATATCTCACAATCACATATAACATTGGGGAATTTGTACCAGTATATGACACAAGTTAATTCTCATTTTTACCCATATCCCTACCCACCCACACCTACCCACCCCCTTTATACATACTCTTATTTTCTTTCTGAACCATATTTATTCCTTCCCCTCATTACATTCCCACACCAAATTTCCTATGGAAATTTCCCACTCTATAAAAGCTGTCATACTTTCTAGAGCTCATTTGCATCTACAGGTGTTCATGTCAAAGAGAAGATCCGGAATTTGCCTATCTGTGATCTATTGATTTCACTTGTTAGTATATCCTCCAGGTGTCTCCATTTGCACCTAAATGGATCAATCTTGTCATTCTTATGGCAGAGTAATACTCCATTTTATTAAAAAAAACTTCTCATGTGTATTTTAAAGCTATTTCCCTATTGATTTTCTTTCTGTATATCTTCCTGTTGTTGAAAGAGAGTTGCTACAGCTCTCTACTGTTTTTGTATTACAGTTTATCTCTCCCTTCATGTTTATTAAAATTTGTTTTATGTATTTGAGTGCTCCAATGTGGGTGCATATATAGTTACTATATCCTCTTGATGAGATGAGGGTATAGTTTGATTTAAAATTGATTTTTTTCTGATTTAAGTGTAGCAATCCCTGCTGTGTTTTGGTTTCCATCTACACTTGGCATCTTTCTCCATGCCTTCCCTCCCATTCTGTGTGAGTCTCTACACGAGAAGTACCTCTCAGAGGCAGCACACAGTCGGCTCTGGGTCTGGTTATTTTCTAATCAACTCTGCTGGTTGACTGGAGAACTTAATCCATGCATATTCAAGATAATTACTCACAGGTAAAGACTTCTACTGCCATTTATTAATTATTTTCTGGTTGTTTTATATTCTCTTTGTTCCTCTCCTCTCTCCTGTTGTTCTTCTTTGTGGTTAGCTGATTTCCTATAGAGACATACTTTGATTTTTTCCTTTTTACCTTTGTGTATCTGACACTTTCCCTTTGAGATTATTATACTACTTACACAAAACATAGTTATATCAGGCTATCAAAAGCTGGTAAAAATTTTAATCACATACAAACTCCATACTTTTCTCCACCTTCCCCAGCATATTGTGTTTTTAATGCCACAATTTATATTTCTATATTGGGTATCCCTTAATGTGTTACTGTTTTGTTTTGTTTTGTTTTGTTTTTTGAGACAGTGTCTCACTTTGTAGTTCAGGCTGGCCCTGAGTTCACTATGGAGCCCAGGCAAGCCTCAAATTCAGCAATCCTCCTGCCTTTGCCTCCGTAGTGCCAGTGCTGGATTACAGGCTTGAGCCACCAGGCCCAGTACTGCGGTATGTGGTACTGATTGTGGTGGGTGTGAGTCACCACGCCCAGTGCTGTTGTATGTGGTTACTGGGGATCAAATCAGGGACCTTGTGCTTGTTAAGAAGTTGCCAGAAACACTGAGCTAAATCTCTGGCCCTGGATATGATTATTTTTAACAGCTTTATCTTTTAATTGTCTTACTAAAGACCTTAGCGATTGATGTACCAACATTACAGGACTAAGAGTATTCTGAATTTAACTGTGAACTTAACTTTTGTCAGACAGTTTTATACTTTCATATGTTTTCATGTCACTAATATATTGTTTTGCATTATTCAGTAAACTTTATTGGTACATTATATACACAGCTCACAGTCACACACAACATTGGGGAATCTGTACCAATATGTCATGTCACTAATATTAGTGTGGCATATTATATAGGTTGGAAAGTCCATAAAATCTGTGTGTAGACTAATGAATAAAATCATCAGTGTAAATACCACACAGGTCAAGAAAATAGTATTTCAGAAGCTCCCCTTCTAATCTCAACCATCTCTTACACCCCAAAAGTACACTATTCAGATTTCTAACTGATTTTTCTTTTCTTTTCTTTTCTTTTTTGAGACAGGGTCTCACTTTGTAGTTCAGGCTGGCCCTGAGATCACTATGTAGCCCAGGCAAGCCTCAAATTCAGCAATCCACCTACCTCTCTCTCCCAAATGCTGGGATTACAGACATGAGCCACCACGCCTGGCATGATGGTATGTGGTACTGACTGCTGGTGAGTCACCACACCCAGTATTGTTGTATGTGGTTACCAGGGATCAATTCAGGGATTTTGTACTTGCTAGGCAGGCGCTGGAACCACTGAGCTAAATCTCCAGCCCTCTAACTGATTTTTTTTTTTTTTGCTTTTTGAGACAGGGCCTCGCTTTGTAGTTCAAGCTGGCCCTGAGCTCACTATGGTGCCCAGGCAAGCCACCGCGAACTCAGCAATCCTCCTGTTCCTGCCTCCCGAGTGCTGGGATTACAGGTGTGAGCCACCACGTCTGGCATTGTGGTATGCGGTGTTGATTGTTGGTGGGCATGTCTCCATGCCCAGCATTATATGTGGTTACCAGGGATCGAACTCAGGACCTTGCGCTTGTGAGGCAGGCGCCGGAACCACTGAGCTAACCCTCCGGCCCTCTAACTGATTTTTTAAAATAGTAATCATATGCTTTACTTTTCATTATGTCTTTACCTTCTAAATATGTATTCCTAAGCTTAACAGTTCAGTTTTGCTGGTTTTAAGCTTTATGCACTTAGGCTCATACTACAGACTATTTTTGAGTTTGACTTATTTGGATACATATTTTATTTGTGAGATCCATTCATACTGTTATATTATATATTACATCATTTACTTCAGCCATTTTCATTGTCACAGAGTGTCACAGAGTAGGGAGTGAAGATTCTTCCTGCACAGGGACTGAAAATAAATGTTTCAGGTTTTGTGGACCAAAATATATTCATATACCAGGAGAAAAAACAAAATTTTCACAAAATGTTTACAGATAAAACTCAAAATTTCATAAGAACAAGCAACTATAGCTTGTTGTAGTACAAGTCTACCAGTTAGAAGAATGGAATTCTTATTGGAGTAATGGGATAGCATTTTGCTTAATTGGGGTTTGAGGTATTATAAATTGATTGCAACATTCACGTGTCAGCAATGATGTGTAGTAAGATTTCCCCTGGCTTCTCCCATCCCAATCTTATTTTTGAAAGGTCCTTTTACAGATGAATACTGCCAATCCTCACAGCAGTCCATGAGCATTTGTCTTTAATTGTGCATACTTATTGCATAGGAAGCATCTGTGGAATTCTATTTGAGCCTTTCTTGATATTTGCCATTTATCATGTTGTTACAAGGCAGATTAGTCACTATGAAGTAAAAGTTCAATTGCACAGTTAAATGGATTTTGAGGTTTGGAAATTTTTTTGTACTCATTTCAAGATCTAAAAATGCTGCAAGATAAGTGATTTAAGCTTAAAATCTTAGGAAGTCTGCTGCACAGGCTAATTTCCAAAGCCATTTAGTGTTTTACAACAGGGTAAGATTTATTTTTAACTTAGAAAAAGCTAAGTCTTGGTTCTAAACTTAAAAATCACACTAAAACTTTCCCACTCTACCAACAAATGTCAGGGTGGTATGGCAAATTAAGATATTAAGCTTCTATTTCTGACAAAAAGGAGAAAGAGAAAGCATCATGGAAATTACTATAGTGAAGCACATAAAAGGGAGTAAATTTTTACCATTGACACAAGTTGGTTAAATAACACATGATAGATTTGAACATTTCCCAACAAGATAAAGGATATCCACCGGGCACCTAGAGCAGACCTTGGGTAAGACATTCAGTCTTGCATTCGAGGATTCTCTAGGCTCCAGTCCAGCATGCCGCACATACAGTCTATAAAAGCTCTTCTGGCTTGTGTTTCTCCTGGCAAAGTCTCTGCCTTTGGGAAGCCTAATTCTTCGCCTGTGATCAGACTTGGCCTATTATCCCACAGGAAGAAAATAGTAGCAGATCACTTAAGAAAGACTTTTCTCTCTATGATTTTAATTCTTCTTCTTCCCTGTATTTCCACAGCTCCCCAATGTCTTTAAAAATTCCCTTCAGAATGTATCCATTATTTTCTCTAATTGCTGCAGTGTGAGAAGACTTGAAGCTATCTACTGCATCCTCCCTCCAGTAGCCAGACACATGCCTGTTTTGTTTTTATTAATTTCTGTCATTTTTGTAATCTTCTTTTTATTTTTTGGATTAATTTGATGTTCCTTTTCCAATTTCCTGAAAAGGATTGTTTAATCCTGTTTTCAGCTTTTCTGATAAGTATTTTTGAGTACACATTTCCACATCAGCTACTTTGGCAATATTCTACAAATTGGATGTGTGACATTTTGGACTTTGTCAGTTCAAAATATTTTCTAGTTTGGGTCCTGATTTTCTTTTTATGATGAATAAACTATTTACAAATAGTTTCACTACATTTTTTTTTAATCAAAGGATAAACTTTGGGGCTGGAGATTTAACTCAGTGGTTCCAGCGTCTGCCTCACAAGCGCAAGGTCCTGTGTTCTATCCTGGTAACAACATACAATGCTGGGCGTGGAGACTCATGCCCACTAGCAATCAATACCACATACCACAGTGCCGGGTGTGGTGGCTCACGCCTGTAATCCCAGCACTAGGGAGGCAGAGACAGGAGGATTGCTGAGTTCCAGGCTTGCCTGGGCTACATAGTGAGCTCAGGGCCAGCCTGAACTACAAAGCGAGACCCTGTCTCAAAAAAAGAACGAACTTTGTATAATTTTTAACTACAGTTTTTGAAAATCAGTTGAGACTTGCTTTATTGCCCAATACAGAGCCAGTTATTTATTTATTTATTTATTTATTTATTTATTTATTTATTTATTTATTTATTTATTTATTTAGGTAGTGCAGATCAAACTCTGGACCTCATGCTTTCGAGGCAGGCACCAGAACCACTCAACTAAATTCCCAGCCTCAGAGTCAATCTTTGTAAGTGTTCTGATTATGCTTTAGATGAAATGCATTCTGTAGTTGCTGGGTGTGATATTTCATAAATGTCTATTACATTATCCTACAATCATTTATCTCAAATGTTCCACTAAAAATTTTTTCTCTCCAAGCTTCAGCGCTTTTCCCTAACATGACAGCATATGTGGAACAAAGGAGCAGAAAATGTGCCTGCAGTGTTTTCCCTTCTTTTTTTAAAAATTGAATTCTTTATTGGTACAATTTATATACATCTCAAAATCACGTATAGCATTGGGGAATTTGCACCAGTATATGACACAAGTTAATTCTCATTTTTACCCATATCCCTACCCACCCACACCTCCTCACCCCCTTTATACATGCTCTTTTATTTTCTTTCTGTATCATATTTATTCCTTCCCCTCATCACATTCCCACACCAAGTTTCCTATGGAAATTTCCCACTCTATAAAAGCTGTCATACTTTCTAGAGCTCATTTCAACCAACAATAAATGCTGGTGTGACTGTGGGGAGAAAGGAACCCTTCTCCACTGTTGGTGGGATTGCAGACTTGTGCAACCATTGTGGAGATCTGTGTGGAGATTTCTCAGAAAACTAGGACTAGGGGTCCCATTTGACCCGGCTATCTCCCTGCTAGGAATATAGCTGAAAGAATTTTAAAAATCACATTGGAAAGACAGATGCACACCCTTGTTCATAGCAACTCAGTTTGTGATAGCTCAGTCTTGGAAACAACCCAAATATCCATCAACTGGAGAGTGGATAAAGAAGATGTGGTTTTTTTATAAAACAGAGTATTACTCTGCCATAAAGAATGACAAGATCGATCCATTTAGGTGCAAATGGAGACACCTGGAGGATATACTAATAAGTGAAATCAATAGATCACAGATAGACAAATTCCGGATCTTCTCTTTGGCATGAACACCTGTAGATGCAAGTGCTTTCCCTTCTCATCGGACTTTTACTTTCCTTTCAGTTGACTGGAGCTGTGTTATCCTGGTAACCTGATAGTTAAGGTAATATGTGGTGATTAGGTTACTAAGAAAAACTTTAACTACTTTGGTAAAAATGACACCTGAGTGGTAAACTGTGTCTAGAATGGGGGAAATTAAAAACAAATTCTCAATGCCTAACAGGAAGTTTACAAGCGATTCTGACCTGTGGGGTGTAAGTCTCATAAACCAGGGTGGCTCCAATATAGATCTCTTTTCTTTGTATAGCATTCGAGCTCTGTAGTTTGGGAGCCAAAGAAAGTAGCCACATGCTCTGCAAAATATGAGCTCCTCTGGAAGAGAAGAATCTGGTACTGTCCTGCTGGAAACCACTTCCTGTCTGATGTCTTGCTAAGCAAGCTCATGCCAAATGTGGGCTATGACAGCTTCAGGAGCTTGAACATGCAGTTCAGCCTACCACCAACCCCTGCTGGGTGCTGCATAGGAAGCTGGGTTGAACTTGCGCAGGCTCTATTCCTCATGCTTTGCTAACAATGAGCCTGGTGCACCAGGGTATATCCTGTTCCCCTCCATCAGAACAAACTTTTAAAAATAACTTTCACACATTCTGCAGCTTTATGTGTGACGGAGTATTGTTATCTGCTGAAGAACTCACAGAAAGTATCGAGAGTTCTAATTGCTGGACCACAAGGTCCCATCACTGTAACATCAACTCTGATAATCTCAACAGTAGGTGCTCAACCCAGAAACACTTTGTTTTCTTCCACAAGGGGTGATCTGTCTCACTGCAACAAAGCTGAGCAATAGTTTTCCTCCTCTTTCTGCCTCCTTCTTGACAGGAAAGCAGACTCACCTTAGTTGTTGTCTTCATTTTGAGTTTCTTCTCCAAGTGCCTGGTCAGTTTCTGAGACTTCCTCCCGCTGTTCCTCAGCAAAGTTCTGCCGGAGCATAGCTTCCATGTGCCCATGGATGATCTGATGGGCCGCGAGAATGTGCTTTCGCTGTGCATTCCTCACTGAGCCAAAGCAACAGAGGAATTCTTACTGTGACAGTCTGAATGAAACCATTCCCAGATGTTATGGAGACAGTAGTGACAAGAACAGCAATTTGCAAAGCATGGATTTTCTGGCTGGATTAAATAAGAATTATCTGCCTTCCATTTTAGAAGGACATCTTGTAAAGGTAAGCCAAACCCACGATGTACTTCTGAGCCTGCTATTTACTGTCTGGCTCAATCCAGTTAGTTCCTCCCTTCCAGGCTTTAATCCAACCCACTGCTCTGAGCTCCTCTGAAACACCTAAATCCTGCCCTTTGCAAAACCCAGCTCAAGGCCCAGGCCCTCTGGGGTCTGTTCTAATTGGGCCAGTTCACACTTTCCATCTACAATTTGTACAAATCCAAACAGTAACAAAGCACTTCATAGGAGTCATACTTTGTTTTCCAACTAATAGAAGTGGTTAAAAATGACAACCCAGAGACTCTCATCTCTTATATCTGTTTGAATCTTAGTTCCTAAAATAGAGGATACTATTAGTTGATAAGGAGTGTCTAAGCACACGGCTTTAAAAGGGGTTCTAGCTCCAAACTCTAAGAGTATTTATTATCAAGTCTTATCAAAGACAACTTTAAACAACTAAGGCCTTGAAAAGATTTGTTGATCTTGATGATGACTATGATGATGATAATGACGATGACAGGGAGAAGTTAGCATTTATCTTTCCTTTATGCCAAGCACCAATTTAAGCAGCTGACATGTAATTATTCATTTACTTCCCCCTCAACCCTAAAACAGAATATTATTAACCCCATTTTTAGAAGAAGAAACATATAGAGCTTAGGTTACCCAAAGTCATACAGCTGAGAAACAACACTAAGAAGTAATGTGGATGTTTTGCTACTCAGGTAGCAGCTACTTTACTCAGGTAGCAGCTACTTTACATCGAGTGATTCACACAGCAGCTCAATACACTGTGTAGTAGTACAGGTGAAAGTGGGCAGAGCCAGAAGGTCATGACTCAACTTTGTGAGTCATATGCTTCCACTGCTAATTTCCTTAACTGCAAAGTGAGAATAAACCTACAGCTGTTGTAAGAAATCAAGATGATTTACATTTTCAAAGCTCAGTGTACTGCCTGGAATGTGGTACATGTTTAAAATTTGCCGGCTACTATTATTTTACAACTATCTTTATATGTCTCCTTAAGTCTAAATCTACCAACTTTGTAAAAAGTGAGATATTAGGCTGGAGATTTAGCTCAATGGTCCCAGTGCCTGCCTAGCAAGTGCAAGGTCCCTGATTTGATCCCCGGTAACCACATACAACAATACTGGGCATGGGGACTCATGTCCACCAGCAATCAGTACCACATACCGTAGTGACAGTCATGTTGGCTCATGTAATCCCAGCACTCAGGAGGCAGACTCAGGAAGATTGTTGAATTCGAGGCTTGCCTGGACTTCATAGTGAGCTCAGAGCCAACCTGAACTACAAAGTGAGACCCTGTCTCCCAAAACCAAGATGGTTCTTTATTCTAATATATTGGAACTCCTCCCTCTGTTTGTCCTTGAACAAACAGTCAAATCACTTCTCTGCTTGGACCTGTCTGAGTTCCCTGTATGGCCCTGAAAACTTCTGAGCTTATATTTCATGTAACATTGATCTTAACTGGATACCTCTTTCTGGGATCACACCTGCTGCTAATAGCTTCAGAGCTCTGAAAGAATCTTCTTTTTCTTTTAAGACACATTTTTCTCTTCTTCTTTATTGTCTCAACACATCAATCTTAAAAAACGTGCCACATCCACTTTTGACAAATGATAACTTGGGGCACTTATATTAAGCTATAGTTCCAGTAGGAATATATTATTTATGACTCAGGCAGAATAGCAGAATCGATTCAAACCCTTTGGGCATTCCCACTTTTCAACACCCATGATCACATGTCCTGTCTGCAAAAGGCTGCTAGGGTTGGAATCATAGAATAAACCTCTTCTGGAACAGATCTTGATAATCTGTCAAGTTTATTAGAAGCTCATCTTGTCTTTTCTAGAGGAGATTATAGTGTACAATCAGTCAGCTAAAGAGAACTTGACAAATTTTGAAATAAGAAAACTTAGTTCAGGCCAAAGATTTAGCTCAGTGGTTCCAGCACCTGTAACCACATACAACAATACTGGGCATGGTGGCTCATGCCCACCAGCAATCAGTACCACATACCACAAACTCTCGCTTGGTGGCTCATGCCTGTAATCCCAGCACTCGGGAGGCAGAGGCAGGAGAATTGCTAAGTTTGAGGCTTGCGTGGGCTACATAATGAGCTCAGGGCCAGCCTGAACTACAAAGTGAGACCCTGTCTCAAAACAACAAAAAAAAAAAACTCAGTCCTCAGTCATCAGAAATTTTCCCACACCTCTGTTCAGTTTTAAATCTCTAGGATACTGAAAATAATTTACAGTACTTTAAAAATCCTAGAGTGAAAAAAAAAATGTGGGCTAGGGATATAGCTCAATGGCACCATGCCAGCCTGCTAAGCACAACGTCTCAGTTCAATCACAGGTACCGAAAATAAACAAACAAATGAACAAAAAAATAATTTAATAAATGAAATAAAAATCCTGAAGCAAAGCATCTCTATTGGGCTTACCTTTCTCCTTGAGAAAGTCCTTTTGCACCTCTGGTATCAGAAAACTATAGACCAATTCAGCAACAATCTCCTCTGACTGAAGATGAGTGCGTCTAAAAAAAATTTAAAAAATTAAACAATTTCCTTTCTTCCCCCTCGAGTTGCTGATTTAGATCTTTTTTCCTCATACAAATAATTCCACTGCCTATGTCTTGCTATCATGTTTTCCTTCACAGAGTGAGCTGAAATATTTTTCCTGGCAAGCTGGTTTAATCTCCATGGAAAATCTGGATTTGACTTCATCCTTCATTCACTAGAGAGGGAATTTCAAAAACAGCTATGTACAGAGGCCAAAAACTTTGGGATCAAGTCCAAACAGTGTTGCACACACATGTCTATACTGCGTTTACCCCTTGGAGTACTTTGAAAGTATACAGTATGAAAGGGACCCAGGCTACAAAATGGAGCTGAGAATTGAATTCCCAGGGCTCCTGCCACACAAGGGCACAAGCATGTTAACTTCTGAAGAGTTGTGCTAATAAAACAATGGACACCAAAGCCTGAGTTCTTTTATCCTTAGTGGTGAAATTTTTTTTTTTGAGACAGAGTCTCACTTTGTAGTTCAGGATGGCCCTGAGCTCACTATATAGCCCAGGCAAGCTTCAAACTCAGCAATCCTCTTGCCTCTGCCTACCAAGTGCTGGGATTACAGGCTTGAGCCACCAAACCTGGCATTTGTGGTATGTGGTACTAACTGCTGGTGGGCATGCGTCATCACACCCAGTATTGTTATATGTGGTTACCGGGATCGAACCAGGAAACTTACACTTGCAAGGCAGGCACTGGAACCACTGAGCTAAATCTCTGGCCCTTAGTGGTGAAATGTTAAACTACTGAAAAACTCCATATGAGTGACAGTAGATGCCTGCCTATCCCACGGTCCACCTCCAGCCCAGTGCATACCGGCTTTCCATCTCATAAGCAAGGTCGTTGATCACCTCTGCCATCTTTTCTATTTCTGCTCTGGCTTGTTCTTTGGCAGTATTCTCTTCTGTATTCAGTATTATTTCTTCCAGATAGGAGGTGACTGTACTTCGATGACCTTTAATTACCTGCAGAAAGCAAAAATGCTCTCACTGTAAACAAAACCAGAAAAAACAAACATTGGCTGACCAATTTTTAAGCCTACATATTTCATTCACATGTAAGAATCCAATGCATATTTTGTTGAATAAAATGAAAAGCAAAAACCCACGTCCATTTTCTACCGCCAGAGTCCTTCCGGGAGCTCCTGCACCCCGGCCAGGAGCCTCACTTGCCTCCTTGAACATCTGGTCCTCCTCCTGCAGGCGCCTGAGCTCCACCTGGCGCCTGCCGCTCTCCTCTGCTTCCCGCACCCGCCGCTGGCGCTCGGCCAGCATGGCGAAGGCATGGATTCGCCTCTCTTCCTGCAGTCTCACGAGCTCTTTGGACAGGAAGTCGAGCGTGTCTGCCAGTGCCCTTCCTTCTAGGCAAGCCAACTGGTTTTCAATTTGTGACACCTTGAAAAGAATAATAATGCAAGTATAGACATCGATCTCCCAGTCCATTTCCTTTCCAGAAATTCCTTGTGTGTGATTTGTTTTCCATTTGATCCACATTTAATCAATATACCTGGACGACTATACTTGTAGTCTTACTGGTTGATCATAGTTTTGTCCCACTTCATGTTCACCTTCTGATTTTTCCATTGGGTCTTACAGTTTATCCCACCTTGAACCAGCCTGACCCAGTGGCTTTGTTCAAAATGCCTTTGAAAAACTACATGGGCAGACAACTCACTTTCTGGTTCTTCTGTCTCAGACAGATGCTTTCTCTCAATGAATTTTTCCTACTCTTTAATCTGCATTGTTCCTAGAATTAATTCTTCAGGTTTAGAGAACATGAACTCACATTTTGGGTATCTAGCAAGTTGGAAGTCATAATATTTCCCTCATTGGGATAATTTTTGCTTATCTGAATTACTTCATGTGGAAACTAAGCATGGTAGTTCACAACTGTACTTCTTGACTTTGGAGGCTGAAGCAGGAGGATTGTCTCAAAAAAACCCTACCCCACAAACAACCCTTCACACCCTAAGATGGCCACTTGTTCAGTTCCAGCTTCCTCCCTCAACAAAGACTTTGAAGACACTCAGGTAGAATAACCCAATTTGAAATTAAGTAAACACATTTAGGAAGGTGATTCCCCTGCAGTCATATCACATACCGCATCATGTAACTGGCCACTGTGTACTGGCTGGATTTCTTACAGAAACTGGAGAGGAAAGGGGAGGTCAGCTTTTCTGCAGGTACCTGTGATGGCGCCTCCCCAGAGCCTGCACATCACTGGTGCACTCGGGCAGAACTGAAGCAAGTGGTCGTTGGCTAAGGGGCAGCTGTACCCTTTGTTCTTAGTTGACATGAGGGACAACTGAGGTGAAAAGCAGGTGGCCTTCTGCACCTGATGAAGTCCATTTTCAGGGACCTTGAGGAAGGGCCATGGGGTGTTTTCCGGCCCAACCTCAGGGCTTGTGCTTTCATGACTTCTCACTCCCTGCCTAGCACTGAATTAAACATAATGTCTTTTCCTTTCTCTGTAAACAAAAGGAAACAAAACCAAATCTGAAAACAAAGCAAATCTATTTTTTCTGGGTTCTAAGGGCTCCAGATTCTGCTATCTATTGGCTACATTCTTATCCTCCTCTGACCACTCTGTTGGGTCTCTGACTTGCTGTTTTTTTTTAATTTGATTTTTTTTATTGGTACATTACATATATATACATCATGAACACACACAATATGGAGAATTTGTACCGGTATATGACACAATTTAATTTTCTTTTTTTTTTTCTTCCCATTCTCCCATCCATCCTACATAAGCTTTGTTTCTCTTTTTTATTAACATCATATTTTTTCTTCTTTTTTACTCTCTTTATCCATCACCTGCACAGCTGCTTCCTCAGGCTCAGTGGCCATGGTCATTTCCAAGCTTTCTGTCATCTGTATTCAATTCCCATGTAGCACAAAAGTTATGCATGTGATCAAAGGTGGAAGCAGGAAAAACATTTGTAGTGACTGGTTTACAGCTGTAATTCTCAGCTGCTTCAGGCAGCAAGCAGGGAAGCCAAGAGGTCAGGATGAAAAAGATATGTTATCCATAGGAAACTTTCTATGATGAATGTGATCATTACATATTCTAAAGTGAACTAATACAATTAATTCTTCTAAAAAGAAGCCATGAACTTTAAAAAAAAGGGAAAGGGAAAATGTTTAAGTTGAAAAAATTGATTTGCTTTGTTTTCAGCTTGGTTTGGTTTGGTTTACAAAGAAAGGAAAGGACATTAGATTCAACCCAATGAACCACACCCATCCCTACTTCAAATTGGGGACCACAGCAGCATGAGGAATGTTGATGCAGCACTGAGATTCTAGGGTTTTAAAAATCATTTCATTTGGGGCCAGAGATTTAGTGCAGTACTTCTGGCACTTGCCTAGCAAGAGCAAGGTCTCTGGTTCGATCTCCAGTAACCATACACAATACCAGGTGTAGTGACTCACGCTCACCGGCAGTCAGCACAGTGCCGGGTACGGTGGCTCATGCCTGTAATCCCAGCACTCGGGAGGCAGAGGCAGGAGGTTTGCTGAGTTCAAGGCTTGGCTGGCCTACACAGTGAGCTGAGTGCCGGCCTGAACTACAACGGGAGATCCTGTCTCAAAAAAAAAATTTAAATCATTTTATTTAATGGTATTTTTTGTTTGTTTGTTTGTTTGTTTTTGAGACAGCATCTCGCTTTGTAGTTCAGGCTGGCTCTGAGCTCACTATGTAGCCCAGGCAAGCTTCGAACTCAGCAATCCTCCTGCCTCTGCCTCCCAAGTGCTGGGATTACAGGCATGAGCCACCACACCTGGCACTGTGGTATGTGGTATTGATGGCTGGTGGGCGTGAGTCACCACGCCCAGCATTCTCTGTGGTTACCGGGGATCGAACTCAGGACCTTGCACTTGCGAGGCAGGCGCCGGAACCACTGAGCTAATCCTCTGGCCCAATTTAATGGTATTATAATGTTGCTTGTATGACCAGAACATAAACAAGAAGGAAATGAGAGAACCTTGTGGTCGTGCAAGTTCCTCTGCCGCTGTAAAGCCAGGGTCACTTGCTTCTCGGCTTTTTTCACCAGCTTCTCATCTTCTTGTAGTGCGTGGCTGGTGCGCAGCTCCTGGATCAATTCCAATCGCTTTTCTTTCCCTTCAAACATCTGGAGCAAAGAAATCACAGACAGACTTAACACGTTACCAACTTTGGTGTCACCCACAAGGAGTCGCACGCTGCAATCCTGTGGTCCATCCTGCTTTGAGGACTCCTGAGGCAAGTGAGTCCCACAGGGCCCAAACTTGGCCTAATTTCCTGCACCTTCAGCTCAGTGAAGGGGTTCAGTTTTCAGTGAGCTTAGATCCTGAAAACGTGTCTCAGAGACAAGGTGACAATATAAGGTCAGAAATATGGCAAGTAACACATGTCCTTCCTCTTTCCTCCTCCACACTGTGCTACCTGCTGGGGCAGTGAAGGCTCCGGAAGGGTGAGGGTAGGTGATGCACAGCTACAGCTGCCTGAGACAGCTGAAGTCCAGAGGGAACTCACCCCAGTGAACTGAGAACATACACATGCGTGCTGGGCCCTGCCTACCATATTTTGCACAACTCTGCCGCGTAGTAACCTCTGAAGGTAGATCACAGCTGTTTCTATGTCTTCTTCCTCCTGAAAAAACAGAGGGTGAAACAAACAGCTTGAGAACATCAGCAGTACAAGCATCAGATATTTTTTCAAGACTTATTTCAAGCAAAAGTAACAGTGCCAGACACCCTAAATGAATTTAAAGAGAAATAAAACTTGGTCTTTACACTCATTGAACACCTTTTTTTTTTTTTGAGATAGGGTCTCACTTTGCAGTTCAGGCTGGCCCTGAGCTCACTATGTAGCCCAGGCAAGCCTTGAACTCAGCAATCCTCCTGCCTCTGCCTCCCAGAGTGCTGGGATTACCGGCATTAGCCACCATGCCCAGGGTGAACACATTGTATTTTAAATACTACTTAATGTTTATGAAAATGTTTCTGTTTCTCATCATAAATAATACATCATTACTAGATGATACTAAGGTAAAAAAATCATAAGACTGCAGTGTGATCCCTACACCTGATACTATTTCCTGCAAACTCTTTCTTAAAGGAACAAATATTGCTTATAATATCCTTTGGGCAAAGGTCATTCTATGTTCGGTCACGAGTCACCAAAGAATAAAGCCAGTCTGTTATGAGAGCGAGGTACTCTTACAAAAACTTAAATGGGTAAAATAAGAATAATCTGGTCAAGACCAACCAGCTACAAAAACCACTGTAAATAGCTGTGTCACAAGTTAAAAGGAGGTGCTCTAATTAAGGCCCTTCTTGCAAAGAAAGCAACAGCCCAATGACAGCTTCAACCTGTGTGAAAGAATGTGTGACCAAAGGCTGCACGGTGCCTAGGGAAGGGACACAACCTGGCTGGGCAGTGAGAGCAGCAGGTCTCTTCACAGGGCTGCTGGTCAGAAGGTGTTAGCGTGATCTCTGCTTGATGCGCAGACCCCGGCCTAGCAAAGGCTCCAACCTTCCGAGCAGGAGCGGGCTGCTTGTGAGGAGGGTTGTCTACAAGTGCCACATGCTTGCGACCAGAGGGATGGTCATTCTAGTTCTCCCCATACAGTAGTGACTTCGCACTGTGGCATCTCTGACAGTTCTTTGTGGCTGTGTTTAGTATGAGTCCAGCCTAAACTCTAACCCAGTCTGCTGCCATGCTCAAACTCGACCAACTGATTGTTTTCCTATTTGGCAATCATGATGACACCTTCTGACATCTACTTTCCAAGAGAAGATTGTTCATTCTTTGTGTTTTTATTTTGCAGAAGATTTTGCTTCATTTTGATTGTGTGTGTGTATGCGTGTGTGTGTGTGTGTGTCTATGTGCGTGTGACGTTTGGTGCATAAGAAGACAAAAGCAATCTTGTCAGAAAAATGAACACTGTTAAATTGGATTAGTTTTCAACCCAAAGTATTTGAAGAATGAACTGACCATAATATTGAATTTAGCTCTTCAAACAGAAGTTTCAAACTTACATTGGAAGTCATTGTCAAAGTTGGAGTTGGAAGCCGAGGCTGAGGTATGGGCTTTTTCTGAAGGAAGCGTAGGGGTTTCTTTGCTTCACTAGCTTTATTCTTCTTATCCAACAAGGCCTGAAAAAATACCAACTAGCGTCACTTCTTATCTTTGTCTTTTCTTCCACATCCAGCTCTAGGCTGTAGGTCAGAAATAGTGCCTCTAACCTATGCTGTGTCAGTTTGAGAAAGTTTGGGGACACTATGACACACCTCAGGACTCGTCAAGTACTGGATAAACACAGCACATGTTCTTGGTGTATTCATTTTAATCAAAATCTGGTGAGATTTAAATTTTTTCTTTGAATTTTTAAAATCTTTTGTCTTGCTTGTATGCATAAAACCCCCACCTCCCATTTTTTTCCCACACAAGCTACTTTGCTTTTTAAAATAAATGCTTGCACAATAAGAGGTTTTTCTGTGCAGCAAAAGATTGAAGTACTTATGATGTTTTTTTACTACAGGTGAACAGAAGAACATTCAATGACAATTGTCTCAAAGTGGATTTTTTTCCTTTGGTATGGAAGTGTGTGTATCTAGATTATCTAACAATTAATTTGTCTGCTCGTGAAAAACTGTGTGTATTTTTGCATACTCTCAATTTTTTTTAACACTAAAAGTTGTGCCAAAATTATACATGAAATTTTGTTCATGGTTCTGTTTTAGCTGTAGGGGAATATATTTTATTTATTTATTTATTTATTTATTTATTTATTTATTTACGTTTTTTAAGACAGGGTCACACTTTGTCTTCCAGGCTGACTCTGAACTCACTATATAGCCCAGGCTAGTCTTGAACTTACAGCAATCCTCCTGCCTCTGCTTCCTGAGTGCTGGGATTATAGGCGTGAGCCACCATGCCCAGACCTATAGGTGAATTTCTTTTTAAAGTACCAGTAATTCTGATGTTTAATGACTCTAAAGTCATATTTTAGTTAATTTTCTATCACATAGTAATTTTATTTCCCATGAAAATATAAATAAGTGACATTTCTAAAACAAACACTAAACTGAAACTAGTAAAAATATACAGATTCTAAGAGAAATTTAAAACACTCTAACCATATAATGGAGCCCTTGAGTTTGTTCAGAATAAATGACAACAAGTATATGTATCAGCCCTATAGTAGCCAGAAGTAGGCAATCAATAGAAATCAGCAGTGGCCTGAAAGTATTTAATAACTGTAAAGTTTAGTGTCTTTTTTTTTTTTTTTTGAGACAGGGTCTCGCTTTGTAGTTCAGGCTGGCCCTGAGCTCACTATGGTGCCCAGGCAAGCCGCCGCGAACTCAGCAATCCTCCTGTCTCTGCCTCCCGAGTGCTGGGATTACAGGCGTGAGCCACCACATCCGGCATTGTGGTATGCAGTGTTGATTGTTGGTGGGCGTGTCTCCACGACCAGCATTATATGTGGTTTACCGGGGATCGAACTCAGGACCTTGCGCTTGCGAGGCAGGCGCCGGATCCCCTGAGCTAACCCTCCGGCCCAAGTTTAGTATCTCTTGAGAGAAGAACTTTGATCAATACTCTGGGAAACCATTTCAAAGCCAGTCATTCATAACCAATTTTGGTGGTAAGGACATGGGAAAATGGGACATTCTCAATATTACTGCAACTTATGCATCCTTTATGTAAGAAAATTTGGCAATGTCCATCAAAAGCATAAATGCATATACACTGTGACCCACCCATTCCTTGTCTAGGAATTTCTCTTCTGTGTATGCAAACAAGGTTAATCATGACACCAGTGTTTTTAATACTAAAAGGCTTTATAAATCTAAATACCTGTCATTGGGTGCAGTTTAAATACATTTTGGTACATTTATAGAAAGGCATATTGTGAAACTAAAAGACAATAAGAATGCTTACTGTTAGATATCCAAGATAGAAGTTAAAAAGAAGAGTATAACAGTGGATTTTGTATGTTGACATTGTATAAGAGGTTAAAATGCTTATATGTACTTATATATATTTAGTCATAAATATAAATACACACTATATACAAGTACACACATATACACACATATACACACACATACACAAACATTGTGGAAGGATAAACATGAATGTACAAACTGTTGCCAAAGAAGGAACTGCATGGGTAAAAGACAGTGACAGAAAGGAAACACTTAATATTCTTACATAACTCATACATTTTTGAACTATGTTGATGTTTCCTCATGAAAAAATAATAAATCTAAACTACAAGAAAAAAAACAAAAATGAACTGAAATTTAAAGAAAAAATTTAAAAGATTTTCACAAAGAAAATGTTTGGTTAGGAAGTCCAATAAAAAGCATAATCAAACCGGGTGTGGTGGCTCATGCTAGTACTCCCAGCACTCGGGAGGCAGAGACAGGAGGATTGCTGAGTTCCAGGCTTGCCTAGGCTACATAGTGAGCTCAGGGCCAGCCTGAACTACAAAGCGAGCCCCTGTCTCAAAAAAAAAAAAAAAAAAAAAAAAAAAAAAAAAAAAAAAAAAAAAAAAAAAAAAAAAAAAAAAAAAAAAAAAAAAAAAAAAAGCATAATCAAATAATCAAAACAAAACAAAAAACTCTGAAGTTCTCTTCAATTCCACTCTAACAATTGCTTTGAATGGTAGCACTGAGAGAGAATGAATATGAAAATATTAGAGAAAATATTATCATGTAATGCATTTAATATGCTCAAATCCCAAGCAAATACGTTTTATCAGTAGATTTTATAAAAACAAAAAGACTGATTGGCAGGTTTCCTTAGTCTACTTTATGACAAGTAATTTAGCAAAATGTCAAAAATATATTCCAGGGCCAGAGATTTAGCTCAGAGGTTCCAGCGCCTGCCTAGCAAGTGCAAGGTCCCTGGTTCCATCTCCGGTATCCATATACAACAATACCGGGAGTGGTGACTCACGCCAACCAGCAATCAGTACAACATACCACAATACTGGGTGCGGTGGCTCACACCTGTCATCCCACCACTGGGAAGGCAGAGGCAGGAGGATTGCTGAGTTATACGCTTGCCTGGTCTACATAGTGAGCTCAGGACAATCCTGAACTCCAAAGCGAGACTCTGTCTCAAAAAAAAAAAAAAAAGGGAAAAAATATATATATTCCAGTATAAATCCTACCAAGAGTGTCCTGAAAATACTGCAGTGTCAATTCTCTTAGCTACTCTGGATATTTATGATTTCTATGACATAGCTCTAAATATTTTTAAAGAATATTTAATACTTTACCATCTATACCATCTTATCTCTGTGGTTCTAGATTCTCCAAATAATGTAATCTAAAGACTAAGGTAACCCTGAATGCCTGACATGATATTCAGTGACTTTTTCCAGGATTCCAAATTGAGAGAACCCATGTAATTACATCTCACTCCAAATCCAAGAAAGAAGGGTTTTTAAATAGACATTAAAATAATATGAAGCCTCTGATACCTAAAAGAAGGAAGGGAAAAGAAAAAAAATGAGAAAAGAAACATAAAATGGAAATTAAACCTCTTGTAAATAAGAAGGGGAAGAGGTATACAAGGGAAGGGAGGGCAATGTGAAAAAATATTAATCAAGATATATCATGTACAGATGCAAATTCCACACAACAAATGTGCTCATTACACACACACACATATATATATTTATATATTTATATACACACAAGAACCACACTTTGGGACCTTTTAGTATATGACATCACTGTCCCATGCATATTTGTTACACTGATTTCAGTAATACAACACGAATCCATGAAGGAGAACATTTAACATAAAGAATTAGACTTTGGCCATAATTTACATGTACTTTGGTGGTCCTTTTCCTCCTTATCTCCCTGTTTCCAAATGTGGAATATATATATACATATAGATAGATAGATAGATATAGATATATTTACACACATATATGTATATATATGTAAGCAAACAAACAACAATGAAAAACACAAAATACAGCCTGAATAATCAGAGCAGCCAAATCAAACATGCAGCCATAGGTAATTTTATGTGTATATTCTTCCAAACTAAATAGATCATCCTAATATTTTTAAAAGTCTTCTCAAAAGAGG
>PVIC010033356.1:0-20961 GCA_004025085.1 Thryonomys swinderianus
AAAAAAAAGAATTTCCTCAGTTTTCTTATCTATGTTTTAATACTTTTAGTAAAAATAACCTAAATTTTATATTCAAATGTAAACAATAATATGAATGATGAAAGTAAAACAATAAGAGGAAAGACACTAAAAATCCTTCTTAGTCTATCACTGAACTCAAATATTATACACATTTGGATGAATGTAATTGAGGCATATATACTTATCTATCAACTTACTTTTTATCTCACTCTCTTAATATATATATATTATGTAAGTTTTATATATTTTTGATATTATATATTATATAATATTTCCATATAAATATATGAATATGTAATATAAATATACATATAAATATATATACAAAGCCATAAAACTATGAACTCTTTTATATTTTCTCTTTAACAATATCAGTGGGCCAGTGAAACTACTGTGCAGGTGCAATACTGAGGCCAATACTGTCCCAACAGTCATACAGTTTACAACACAAAAGTGAAAGTGAAAATGAATGTAAACTATGCAAATTATTTAATGATTATGTGTTGATACAAGCGAATAAATTATAGCACAGGTAGCACACTAGTTCAAGATATTTGCAATAGAGAAATTTTGAATGTTCTCATGAGTAAACTAGAAATTAGTTTGAACTAATTTTGGTCAAAGTAGAAGTTTCTAAGAAGCTAAAACAATTCTGACTTTGCTCAGAACTTCGTAAGCCAGTGACATCTTGGGTCCTGTCCTTTTAGCTAAGTAATATTCTTGCTAAAGAAGAACCAGTTAACATGGAGTAAGTCTACACAGGGGTAGAAGTGGGTTTTCCTGAAATTCTTCAAGTTGTTCTTGGATTCATTGTCTTCCAAGTAATGGAATGATGAGAGGCTTTAGTGGAAGTGCTTTCCATGGTCATTACTCCTAAAACCCCTCAAGACAAATGTGGGAAGAACAATTTCCACTAACTAGAAAAGGGTAGAGACTTAGACCAGCTGAAACATGAATGTAATAGCACAGATGTATGTGTTTTTGACTTGGCCAGCCTCTGCCTCATATATAGGAGGACAGTTTTAATCTTTCATTACATTTCTTGTAGGGGACATAAATACAAACGAAATTCATTAAATCTCCACAGCAATTCAGAAGTAAAAGATATTTAAGTGGGTTCAGGAGGCACCCATTTGTTCTTCCCAAAGCCCGGGTTTTCTCTATGGGGTCTTTTATATCTGGGACTTCAAGGTGTCACTGTGGGAACAAGAAAGATTCACTCTAATGAGATCTTGTGCCCTGAGGTCTATGGCATGATTCTAAGGATTCTGAAAAACTTGTTCTCCAGCCTTGAGGTTGAAATTAACTCCATTTTCCTGTGCTAAGAATCCATGTGAGTTTACTAATTCTTGTTTTATCTCCTGATCTTTTTAAACCTCATATAAAAGTATTTATAAAAAATTCCTCAATAAAGCACTTCATAGGAAAAATTTAAAACTTTACAAGAAAGATTCTGATGAATTTCTCCAAAAACCCAACGACTGATATTATTTTCACTTCACTTATTAAAATGAGAAAACTTAGGTTTACAGATATAACATGGATGAAAAATCAGCCAAGGTCTGGACATAAATTTTTAAAGAAGTGTTTTTCTAGAACCCACCCAAGAACAGTTTGGTACCCGTTTTTAAAATATATAACAAAAAGCCAGTGTGCAGATACAGTAACTATCCCTGAAAGGACAGATGTGGACCCTGAAGAGGTGTGATCACTGTCTGTGTTTCCATAAAGGGACATTACAATTTCTCCCTGTTTTGTTCCAGTCACAAGAAATTCCCACACTCCCAGTTGATGGGTAGGCAGATGTGAGCATAGCATCCTCTGAAGCCAATCTCACAATCAAGCTCTGCCCTTTTGCAAACTCCAGTGCATTCTATGGCGTTGTCTTCTCTTTATGTTGAGCAGGAAACCCTCATCAGTATCATCTCCCTTTTCCTTTTAAAATACCTTGTTAAATTTCAACCTATTGTCAAGAGGATATCAGAAGTAGACTTTACAAAGAAGTTTTTACCCAACAGATGCTTCAGAGTACTATATAAAATGTGAAAAAAACCCAAAGTAATATCACTATGATAACGGGTAATATCACTATGATAAGGTAAATTTTATGCTGTCCTTGCCTTGTTTCAGCTGAAGTCCCAGCAAATATATCTGGATTTCAATGGACAGAATTGAAGGGGGTTTAATAAAAGTTTGCTTGAGTAGTTTATAGGGGAGAGATGGGAGTGATGCTTTGCTTTAGTGATAGAAACCTAGGTAAGAAGGGAGGTTAGTGGACTGACTCTGTTCTACCCTAGACCTTGAAATATGACCCATGCTGATCCTCAAAATTAGTATGTGATATGCTCCTAAGTTGAGGTCATTCATTACCTTATGGTTCTTATATTTCTCTCCTTTCATATAACTCTGAAATATTCCTTGACTTAAACTTAATATTAGTTGGAATTCTTCACTCTCTGGACAGGAAAATGGATTAAGTGGCTTTCTTTAATGTGAAAAGCATCAGTACTTGCTTATCTCTACTTACTTATTTCTTGTCAGAAGCTTTATTTTCTTCAAGCTAAAAAGTGAGTGAATTTCAATTTTGAGTCAAATGAAATAACACTGTAAAATTATGTTATCCATTTACATTTTAATAAATTGTGAGACAGCAAATTCAGGTTCTTCTACCCACTTGGACCAGTTCTTTCTTCCAAATCAGTTCTTTCAATCCCCAATTATTTATTCTTAATAATGGGAAGAGAATGTACAAAATATTCAATCTTGTGCAAGTAATATTTTCTAGGAAAATGAAACTACAGTATTGCTTTACTTCTACTTGATTTTTAAAATATTTAGATCATCACCAATGATTGTCAGGCAGAATCAATAAAGCAGCCAATATGAACTCTTGTAACTACAAGAATGTATGTTTTGGACCAGAGATTTAGCTCAGTGGTTCTGGCGCCTGCCTCACAAGGGCAAGGTCCTGAGTTTGATCCCTGTAATCATATACAATGCTGGGCTTGGTGACTCACACCCACCAGCCATCAATGCCACATACCACAGTGCCAGGCATGGTGGCTCACGCCTGTCATCCCAGCACTCGGGAGGCAGAGGCAGGAGGATTGCTGAGTTCGAGGCTTGCCTGGGCTACATACTGAGCTCAGGGCCAGCCCTAACTACAAAGCAAGACCCTGTCTCAAAAAAAAAAAAAAAAAGAATGTATGTTTTGATCTACATAACAGATCTGTGGCATTCTGAAGGGTTTTTCTATACTTGTTACTAAAAACCCTTTGTACAAAGTGATCAATTGGAGGTACGATGGTGGAATTCTTGAGTAAGGAAAATTTCAGACAGGGAACACATAGTGGGTCAAGGACTTGGCTTGAAAAACCAAGACTCATCTAGAATATCTGCATGCAGAGCAAGCGGCGAGCGGAATCATCAACCGCCTCTCCCCCCACCACACTTGTCCCCCCAGGGCCTTGTTACTTACTCCACTGGGGCCAAGTCATTCACACACACTTGACCTAGAGCTTCAGCCTCCCAAGCGTCCTCAGACCCAGCGCTGTGGCAAACGGAGGGCTCAGCTAGGAGATTTCCTCCTCTCAACGAGTGCCGTCTCGACTCTGGCCAACTGTGTGAAGTAATTTTCACAGTTTACCCAGTTTCAGGTATGAAGGTCAGTCCGATCTGTTTCTCTATCATGATTGGAAGCAAAGTCCTCTTCATTTTATTTTTTTGGTGTATAAGTAAAAAAAGTCAGATAAGAAAATCAAATTTATATCTTACATTCAAGTTGATATTTGGCAGTCTCATGGAATAGCAGGAGTTATCTCCAGATAAAAGTCTAATCTTTTCAAAGCAGAAGACTTGACAATGTGATGATTTTCCTTTGAACACATTAAAGTTAACAGGATATTTCCAATTAAACAGATTAGGAGTTTCTGTTATCTAATTTTACCTACACTGGTCCATTTTTCTAAACACTAATGGAGACAAACCACATAGTGGAGATAATGAAGAACAAGAGGAAAGTCAAGTTTGTTCATGTGTGAAGCGTGAAAAGTGTGAGCTACTCCCTGGCCACATTCTGAGGTTAAAAACCTTAAGGTCTTAAAGGAATAGAACTTGCAAAACCATTAAGGTATTGGGTATCTGAAAGGTAAATTTATGTTTATTAGTTTGAAAAAACAAATTGTCTAGTAAGGTGGATCTACTTACAAGAGATTCTACCTAACAATACCTTGAAAACATTGCGATGAGCAAAAACCAAACAAACCCAGAAATAGAGCCAGGCTCAGAAGGTCATTTCATTTGTTATACAACTTGGGTTGAAATGTTGTTTGCAAAGAGGGTGTCTTTTTACTGTGTGATGTTAAGTTAACTAGATGCCTACATGGAAAAGATCAAATAAAACCTTTGTTACGCTGCATACAAAAATCAATTCCTGTTTTGTAGATCTAATATTGAAGAAAAATATTTTGGAAGTTACCATAAAAGAAAAAAAATTCTATAATGTGTATAGCAAAATCTCTTATACTCAATGAGACAAAATGTTAATCTAGTAGAAAATGACAAACACATCAATAATATTTTATAAATTAGGATATCCAAGACTACACAAAATCATGCTCAAATCTGTTAGTCACCAAGAAAACACAAATGAGAATCCTAAACACAACAGAATGGCTAAAATGAAGTAAGCAGAAAGTATCAGATTAATAATAGGAGCACCAGTATAGGAAAAGCTAATCATAGTCACTTGCAGTTAGCCAATCTTGGACTTTAACTTCTGAAACATAAGCTAATAAAGAATTCCTCTTCTAAGCTGTGAGTGTTGAGTATTTGGTCTCAGAAACAAGACTGTTGGCTAATACATATTCTTATCCCATTGTCCAGAGATTTCATAATTTCTTTTACACAAAACGGTGAACAAGTATAGCATTTTTATATAGTGGAAGCACAGCAATAAACACAAAAATACAAAGCCATATTTTAAAAAATAATTCAATGTGAGAAACAAGCAGAAATCCATTTGGAAGAAAATGGACACAGTCATATTCATAAAATAAAATGCTATCTAGCAACTGGAATGAAAAACTACAATAAAAGGTCCCAATAATTCACCAGTGTAACTTTGTGAGACAGAGGATAAGCCTCAGATGCAGTGTGTCTATTTATAAGCTATTCAAAAATAAGCAAAGTAATCTATGATGTTAGAGGTCAGAATTTTGGATTAACTTTCCCCTCATGTTGGTTAAATTCATTGTGCAAAAAGAAAAGAAACAGTAATAAATAATTCATAAACTTTCATAAGTTTTAATGAGTAATTCAAAATTTTGTTGTCACTGAATGCCACAGATATTTTAAATATATGCAACTAACACATACAGAATGTATTTAAGATAAGTATTAAGGGTCATTTTAATTATAGCATGAATGTATAATCAGTAAGGTTTAATAAGAGAACAAATAAAAATACTTATAGTTAATGTGCATAAAACCAAACTAATAATCTTGAATTCTAACAGGCTTTGGCAAATATTTGACCCTTTTATTATTTTGTTATTCTTTTGTGAAAAGTATCTCTAATAATAAGAGTAGTTATGGATACCTTCTCTATTTCAAAAATGGGTTTAAATATATCAATGTCTCTTCCCCAACTCACATTATCATTCTGTATAAACCATAGAAAGATCCAAACTAAAAGTTGCTGGAGCACTAAAAGTCTTTGGCTAAACTATATCATATGAAATAGGAACAGAGCTCAGGTCTGGGTCAGTCGTTCAGGAACTTCAAAAGAAAGTGGATTTTTTTTTTTTCAGTTTCCTACCAATTTATAAAATACTGTGCAGCTCCAGCACTTGTTCAAGATTGATTTTTATATTAAGGCAATCTGTAGGATTGGCAATCCTGTATATTTCAGGAAGAGAAGCAGAATTTGGAAATTAAAAGTTGTTAAAATTTTGGAATCTGACGTTCAAAATAGCAAAGAGACTCTTTCCTTGGGAGAGCTGAAAGTTTTCCATGGGTCCAAACCAAGAGGAACATTGTCAAGCAAAGGCATCAGAGTCTGTTAAAGTTGAAAAATAGGTTACACTAAATGTGAGCTTGAAGGAAAACATTCTATGAAAAACATTTATAAAATTTTTAAATGTACTGATTAAAATAGAAATGTGTGATAAATTTAAAAATATAATTATTTAAAGCTTATCTTCTAAGTTTTCCCAAAATGAAATATTTGTTTTCAAAGAAGAAGAGATCAACAAAGAAAAACAGTGCTGTGGTTTTTGACATTGATTTCCAAAATGAAAGTCTGACTCTGAACACTACGGATTGTCGCCTGCATTCGTGAACTTGTGTATGAACGTGAGCAGAAAGGGACCAGATAAGACTGGGAGACCTAGTGGAAATAAAATAAATAGGTAAAAATGTTAGTCCCAGCTTTCCAGTTTCTCAGACAAACTTTCTGAGGTTAGTACTGTTGAGACACAAAACATGGAACAGACTGAAAATGAATCATGGGGACAGCTACCCCTGTGGTTGGTCATGGCAAAACCTTCCATCAGGTATATTCACAGCAGATTCCTGCCAGTAGAAAAATTCCTGAGACGAGAGCCTCTCTCAGCCTTGCCTCGATTATTTCATGCTCTGTATAAGGGAAAGGAAGCAAGCAAGGAAGGAAGCTTTGAAGCTACACATCAGTAGTGAATGAAAGGACCAAAAGGACCCTTACAATACTGCATATATTCTCTGCTGTCTGTTAAGAAAAACTGAAATTCACAGTTATTTGTACAAGTATATAAGCACTACAAATAAGTTAACTTCCTTTCTGTGCATGTCTATTTTCCAAATTATGTCGAAGCAAAAAAGTTCATACATGCTATTTTCTCTTTCCCTCTATTTTAGTTGGAGAGGCAAAGATTTGTAAATGCTGATATAAGCTATCTTCATATTCATTGGTAAGTAAAGAATTAAGATGTTTTTCTGAGTAATAATCTTGATATAAGTAGTTATATATTTTGTATTATTTACAATAAAACCCTCATTTATTTTAATTTTTAAATTATCACATTAAAGTAGTACGAGGTGCTACTATAGGCTTTTACCACGATGGACCTGTAATAAGTTATGGAAATGCAAAAAGATAAAATGGCATGTTCTTTCATTTAGATGTGGCCTCATGGTAGAAGCTATTTTGTGCTTAGAGCTTAAATCTACTACATAGATATATATATATTTACACCAAGCTATATATACACACATATGAATACCCCAGTGCAGGCCTCATTCTACATAAAATTTAAAAGTTTCTTAAAGCTTTCACTGATTTCCAGCCAAAATATAGAGATTCTCATTTTGCATAACAATGGAAATGTTTATATCTTATAGTAGTCATACACAAGCTCCTAAATTTCATATTAGATTTTCAATTATATGCAAGTATTTCAAGGTGTGTTTTTCTTACATTTGTACAGAGAATAGCTATAATGATTTGAGTAATAATCTCAAGCAGGCATGTGCAATTAAAGAGAAACCTGTTGAATGTCATCTACCTATATATATATTTTTTTTGAGAGAAAGAGAGAGAGATAGAGTTTCGCTTTGTAGTTCAGGCTGGCCTTGAATTTACTATGTAGCCCCAGCAAGCCTTGAACTCAGCAATCCTCCTGGCTCTGCCTCCCAAGTGCTGGGATGACAGGCATGAGCCACCACGCCTGCCATTGTGGTATGTGGTAAGGATTAGTGGTGCATGTGAGTCACCACGCCAGTATTGTTGTATGTGGTTACCAGGGATCAAACCAGGGACCTTGTGCTTGCTAGGCAGGTGCCAGAACTACTGAGCTAAATCTCCGGCCCTTCATCTACCGAAAATTAATAAAGAAAGGGGTAAGGGAGGAAGAAACACTCTCTGTAAATTCTGCTTTTCACTAACTTTCCTTCCATCTGGACGTTCATTCAGTGGAAGAAGGAATCAATTTAGCTTCCAGTTGTCTGGGTGGTTGTGCAAGATTGAGTATAATTATTCATGTATTCAGCCACTGATTCAATTATTTGTTATCAACATTTATTCAGAGTCATGCATTAAACTAAAGTGAAAGATTAAAAGATATTTCAGAGATGAAACTGTTTCACTACAACTGAGGTCAAATGTGCCACTAAAGACAAAGGAGTTCCCTAACCGGGCCAGTGAAGAGCCAACTCTCCCCGACCAGGTAGCGGCAGAAAGCTGGAGACTCAGGTACTGAGCGGAACACGAGCTGTCTAGTGAGAAAGGTCTACCACGAAGCACGGCTTGTGGCCCTTCCTCCACAGTCTTTAGTCTCAGCTTTATTTCAAACAAAAGAATGAAAGGCATAATGCAAAGAACAATTTAGTACTATTTGCTCCGTTTTAGCTACTTCCTCTATCCCTGAGAAAAGCCCAGTTCAAAAGACTGTGTCAAGTAATCTATAGTTTTGTTTTGGTTTTGTTTTTTAGACTTGATCCTAGTAAGAGACCTGAGAAGGTGGAAAAGGAAGAAAAAACAGCATCACTGTATTTTATCACATCAGCCAGTGTAATAGGTGATTTATGATCAAGCTGAGACTATAGCAAGATATTCAAAAAGTGTACCAGAATTGTATGCCTTGAGGAAGACATAAAAACATTTTATCAGTTTCTATCAAAAATAGCCCTGTATCATTACACATGATTTCTCCAAAATTACAGGGAAACTTTTTAAGTGATAGAGGCAGCGAGAAAACCACAATAAAGGTTTTGGGTAAATCTTGGTGGCATTGAGCTTATGGTTTGTGCTTGTATGAACTGACCCTCTGACAGCTGTTGGGGTCAGGTAGTACAGAAAAATTTTAAAGGGTCCACTGAAATTTTCAAGTGTCAATATGAAGTTTCAAGTTTAATTGAGATACAAAGAATTTTAAAGGAACAAAATAATCACATTATAGAGGTGTTTAACAGTTTTAGAGGAATGCCTTTATTGAATTAAGTATGGAAAGAATGCACACCACATTACAAACCTGTTAGTATTTTAGCAAAATCTCACTGCAAATTAATATAACTAAAATATAAGAGCTCATTCATTCTGTATAAAGTTTAACTAACAATTACATTCACATTCAAATTGAAGTGTCATCTGATGAAAGCTATTCATTGTTCCCTAATGGGTCAATAATGCTGGATAGCGTCTAGTTTCTCGTAAAAATAAATATATGCCAGAAACATTAGCGCAAACAAGAAAGCCAGTGCAGACTGTGATGCAACAATACCTCCATCAAATCAGTAATGATATGATTTGGGGACATAGCTTTGAAATGATAGAAGTTCCCTTTCTTTCTTAGAAGACATGGAATATATTCTTGACAGCTTCAGTATTATAGTGTGACATTTAAATAGCACATTCCCCAAGTAAAACAGTAATTGGAAAAATGTTAAAAACAAAACTTAAATATAACTCCCCCCCCAAAATTTTAAAAATGAATGGGTCAAAATATGCCTTTCTATAGAGCTTTAAGAATGTAAAATCTAGAAGTAAAAATGATAAAGGATATTTGATTGACGTGAAGTTAGACATCAGAAACCTCTAGGTTAGAAACACTAAATAAAAGGTAGAAGGGAGGAGGAGCCTTTCAAGATTCTTAAAGCAATCCTTATCCTAATCAATGTGACACTCACATAGCTGAATCCATGTGTGAGAATTCATTGATTGGAACCCAGAAAACCTGGAAGGTCGGATGATTTTGATTTTAAATTATTTTCAAGTGGTAATTTTCTGAAAATTCTAAGTGAGTCAATAAATTATAAAAGTCGCAATAAGGTAGATAATTAGAAAAGGAGACATTTTTTTTCCTTAACCTATGGAATAACTGTCTCAATTCCCAGGAGAATTGCTAAAACCTACAGAACTTTAGAAGATGCACCTGCTAATGTTTATATGCATCAATATGTTTGTTTTCTCAAAATCCTTCTAAACCTCAGCCATAATAGGAAGATTTAATATGAAAGTTACAACTCACAAAGCTTACATGCACAAGTAGCATCATATAAATAAAACAAGAATAGTAAGAGGAAAGGGAGGAGGGGGAGAGGAGCAAAGAGAGAAAGGGGAGGAAGAGGGATAGGAGCAACAACAGCCCAAACGAACCTACATTCTTCGTAAAAATACACAAAAGTAAGTGTATTTCACAATGGGAAATACGGCTTTGTAAAGGGGCAAGGCCTTGAAGTCAAAAACTGCCTACTTTATTCGTTTTCAATTAACAATGGTTTAGCATTATGCTCAGTATGTATTGGAGTCAGCATTCAATAAATTATTATTAAATGAAAACAAGACTTGAAATGAATAATGCACATGCTTAAGATGATTAAATTTCGGGGCCGGAGGGTTAGCTCAGTGGTTTCAGCGCCGGCCTCGCAAGCGCAAGGACCTGAGTTTGATCCCCGGTAACCACACATAATGCTGGGCGTGGAGACACGCCCACCAACAATCAACACCGCATACCACAATGCCGGATGTGGTGGCTCACGCCTGTCATCCCAGCACTCGGGAGGTAGAGACAGGAGGATTGCTGAGTTCGCGGCGGCTTGCCTGGGCACCATAGTGAGCTCAGGGCCAGCCTGAACTACAGAGTGAGACCCTGTCTCCAAAAAGCAAAAAAAAAAAAAAAAAAGATGATTAAATTTCCACAGAACACTCTTTGAAACTGCCTTCATAAAAGGAGTGAAAAAGCAAGACATCAATGCCACTGACAGTGTTTCAAAAGATTGTGCATGACAAAGTTTTATGAAGAATAATCATGGAAAGACACTCCAAAATTAGTTCTTAGTATGTGTAACAAACCACAATAAACTGAAAGCTCAGGATAAAGTTTGCTGGAATTTTGATCTTAAGGATCATACAAAGGACTAGTTCACAAAATGTCTCTAAGGGGAGGAGGTGGAATGTTTAGGAGCTGGAGCCTTGCTGATGAGATGTCAGGTCACCAGAAATGTAGCCCTGAAGGGGATTCTAGAATCACTGTTGTCCTCTCATCCCTTTCCCTTTTAATTAAGATAAGATCCTGCTATTTAGTTCAGGCTGTCCTTGAACTCATGATGTAGCTTAAACTGGCCTTGAACTCTTGGTGATTCTCCTGTTCAGCCTCCCAAATTCTGCAGTCACAGGTGTACACTACCACAACTGGTTTCTTTTTCCTTCCTGTCATGAAATAGACTGTTCCTTTGTCATGAGCTTCTGCCACAGTATACTGTGCTACTACCACAGGCCCAGAGCAAGGTGATCACAACCCCAGACTCAAATTTCTTAAAGCACCAGCCAAAGTAAACTTTCCTTGTGTAAGGTGTTTATCATAGGTGTTTTATCATAGTGGCAGAAAACTGACTAGCACAATGCTATTTAACAAATTTCCTTCTGAAAAAATGTCAATTGTTTGGGAAAAAAATCAAATTTCACCTTTTGAGTTGATGTGATGTGATGTGATACTGTGTCTCACTATGTTGTCCAGGCTGGCTTCAAGGCCTGGGCTCAAGTGGCATTCCCTTCTCAGGGGAGGGGCTGCTGTGACTGTGAACACAAGGCACCTGCCCTGGAGAATTACAGTGGTGTGCAGGAGTCAGTGGACAGAAAACGATGCGTGAATGTTTTTAAAGGCATTTCAGATTTAATTAGTAGCTTGAACTGGGCCACAATCCCAGCATGAAAAATCAGCAGCCATAACATTGCAGTGCCTAGGCCAAGAGCAAGTGAAATATTTGCCTGCAAAAAAAGTGAAAATTGTTCTATAAAAATAATTTAACTTTCTAAGCTACTCTTACAATGAGTGAGGCCCTCATAAATGTAAAATCATAGTGGAATTCACATGGAAGAAATTCAATATATTTATATATCTAATACATCTAGTTTTGCCTAAACCAGTATGATATGATAATGTAAACAGCATATAAGAATGATTCTAAGAAACTTTAATTCTGTAATCTCCATTCAGAAAGAAAATATAATGATGATCTAGAACTTCAGTCAAGTATGTTCATGGAAAGAAGGCAGGAAGGTCTGGAAGAGGGATCTCAGAGAAGGAAGATTGGACAGACGTGTCTTAGGGCCCAGTGGTGTTCTAAAGAAAATTCACCAAGGCCACTAAGGAAGGCATCAAGCCAAAGCTGGCATCCTTAGAGGTGTCCAGAATCTCCCAGGAGTGGATGAGCTGATGTCACCAGTGTGGGTCGGCAGTGAGACAGCTGCCTTCGGTGTGAACGTGTGGCTTCAGATCAGAAGTTGGGCCTTGGTCAATTCCGCTTCCTCCCGTCAGGAACCTGAGAGAAATCACAGCCATGACACCTTGCCATTTGTTTGAGGCATGTTTCTTTCAATTAGCATCGATGACACCGTCAATTCAAATGGCCAGTTGATAATAGGTTAAAATCTCTTCTCACACCAAACACAAATTGCTAACAATAGGAAAATTCACAAACACTGTAAGAAAGTACCCAAAGTCTTGAACCCGGTGAAGAAACCTTACACGATAGCTTGAACAACAGAAAATAAGTGGAATTAGATCCCAGATGCAATAGAAATGATTCACATCATCAGTAATGTGGGTGCTCAGGAAGGTGCCCAGGGCTGCAGCGAGATGGGCGAGGGCAGCAGCAGCTGGTATCCTGGGAGTCACAGGATGTTTGTCCTTTGCTCTTCCTACAGCCATGTCAATCCTGTCTCAGCCTCTGCTTCTCAAGAACCTGAACTAACACATGTGAAGTCAATTTCACATATATATACACACATATATACATATATATGTATATATGTACATATATATAGTATATATATGTACATATATACATGTATATACATGCACACACACACACACACACATATGAAAAAAGTACCAATCTGGAGTATACTGGATTAACTTATTTAATGAACTAACAAAAAATTTAAGGTAGAATTCTCCTATATAAGCTAACATTCAAAAGTGTTTATAAGCAGTTATAAGAAAGGATAAAATGCAAGAAGGAAGTCTGAGGAATGATACTCTACAAAATAAAAATCATATTATTTCAGGAAATAACATTAATTAAATAATGTCTGTACCTTTGTCTTGTTTAAAAGTATGACAGTGATACTTGAGTAGAATTTTTCTATGAAGATATTTAATATAGCATTAAAAATTAACTGTTACCATTAAAATAAGGTGCAATATAAAACTTCCAAATCAGGAAGGGCAAAAGGGACAACTAAGGAAAAATCTATGGCCTTTCCTGTTTTCCCAAAAAAGGCACTTGAACCAAATGCCTCATTTCCCATCTCTAGAAGACCTCAAGACTTGTACAAGTTGGGGAGAGACCAAGGCTCGAACGTTCATGTCCTGTCAAATCTATACATTCTGCTGGGCATGAAGGCACATTCCTATCATCCCAGCATGTGGGAAGTCTGAGCATTTATCAGAACCTTGTCTCAAAGTGAAAATAGAAAATGTGGGGCCAGAGATTTAGCTCAGTGGTGCCGGCTCCTGCCTCACAAGCACAAGGTCCTGAGTTCGATCCCCGTTAACCACATACAACAATGCTGGGAGTGGTGACTCACGCCCACCAGCAATCAGTACCACATACCACAGTGCTGGGCGTGGTGGCTCACGCCTGTCATCCCAGCACTCGGGAGGCAGAGACAGGAGGATTGCTCAGTTCGAGGCTTGCCTGGGCTACATAGTGAGCCCAGGGGCAGCCTGAACTACAAAGCAAGACCCTGTCTCAAAAAAAAAGTGAAGGTCTGTGGGCTTAATCCACACTACTGCCTACTTCCCACCCCCAGTGTTCAAAGTTAACTTCTGAGGTGGTGATATGAAGAGATGAGGTGATTAGATTGGGGGATGATCAGATGGTCAAGGGTATGAGGGGCTTCTAAAAGGAACCGGAAGGACCCTGTTTGCCCCTCCCCCTAAACCAGGGCGCAAACAAAACCACCATCTTCTAAGTACAGGGTCAGGCACTGAATATGCTGATGCCTCAAACTTGTATTTCTCTAATCTTCAGAGAAGCAAGCAATAAATACATATTGTTTATAAATTATCTAGTCTAAGGTATTTTGCTATAGTACTCTATATAATCAAGGGAAATATAGGCATACTCTCATCTTTTAAATGAGTTTCCACTTTTATGTTTTTATAACCATGAATGAAAATAAAATAGTTGATTACTGGACTCTCAGACTCCATTTTTAATTTTTGCACAGCAAAGAGATTCATTTTATAAAGGAGTAGGCACAATGTATAAGAAATTGTTAAGAAAAAAGAAGCTTAGAAAAACATTAATGCCTAAGCAAAAATCAGATCTTGACAGTTCGGACACAAGTGTAGGCTGGGGGCAAAGCAATCTGAGAAACTGGGGATTAAAAATTGACTTTTGTCTTTTAATCTATGTGCTCACATCTGCAAAATGTTGAGCAAATGCCATAATGGTGTCATGGGAAATTGTCAATATTGATATTGCTTATAGATAAAAGGAACTCACAAGTAAAAATGGGCTAAGCGAACCAACTGAACCTGGTCTAAGAATTCCAATTACACTCATTGTTTAGAACTACTCCATATGAATAGCTATTCAGCAGGGCTTTTACTAAGTGCATTATTAAATCTGTGCCATTATAATTTAATTATAATTTGTTCTAATGTGCTATAAATTGTTATAAAACTGTTATTTTCTTGTTTCCTGATCATGCTATCTCAGATGATAACACAAAATAAAACATTATCTTGCTGACAGAAGTCAATCAAATAAAGCACCATAGTTAGTTTCCTTTATATCATTATTTTGAGGTTTTAGAAGAAAATTATCCATCAACGTTTTTACCTATATAGTCATTGATATGGGCTTTGTCAGTGTTATATTTTTGTGGCACATATAGATAACTAGAGTCCTAAAAAGCATTTTGCTATCATATAAAATCTACTTTTGGAGGTTCGGTGGAAACAAGAAGACACTAATAAAAGCTTAGAACTTTTTGCCTAGATAGTTTGGAACAACAGACTAATAAATTGGAGCAAAGCAAAAGACCTACCATTAGATTATCTATGAAGGCAAACACGGAATTTTCCCCAAACCTTTGTGATTCAGATTTAGTAAATGTTCGGCTAATTCATTCTCAATTTCATCTGCCCAATTCTAAAGAATGTTGTGTGTCAAATATTTTAAAATGAACTTCCATTCTCGGAAATATTATAAAGCTTTAATTTAATACTTTTACTCATTCTTATCGGCATTATTTATACTCTAATTATAAGATTTTTTAAAAATTATAGAACTGTATTTATGAACAGTGCCCCTCAATTAAAGTTACTCACATGTGAATGTCGTAAAGCTCTCCCAAATCTTTGAGACGTCATTAGTTTTCTGAAGAAGTTGGAAGTTTTCAGCCATCAAAGACTGAAATAAGAGCTTGAAACGTGCTATTGCGGTTTGAGCAGGGATCCCAGGTTCCCTGGTCTCGGACCCATATAAGTCTGAGGCCTGTTAGGAGCAAGGCAATATAATAGGAAGCAGCAGAAGACCAGCAAGCTAATCTTCATCTGTGTTTGCAGCTCACACACCTCCAGTCATCGCTGGCGTTCTGCCTCCTGTCAGATCAGCAGCAGCAACAGATCCTCATAGGAACATGAGTCCCACCATGATGACACAAGAAGGGACCTTGGCTCCATGGTCTTTGTGAGAGTCTAATGCCTGGTAGCTTGAGGCGGCCCTAAGGTGATAGATACCATTGGCTATTTTAGTAAGACTTAAGATTGTTATACGAATCAAATAACAAACATGTTAAACATTATGCAATTTAACTGTGGGAAGTGATTTTCAATATAAATTTTAAAAAGTAAGAATACTCTCAGAGAGACACAAAATTCACTAAGTTCAATCCTGACAGAGATGGTACCACACTGGAGTAACATTTTTTTTTAAAGTAAGACTTATTAACACTGAAATTGTGCTGTGATTTTAATAACAAAATGCTATGAAGTAATTATTTAACTGGATAATATTTTAAAATTCTCTCATTTTAAATAGAATATTTAAATGGCTCGTTTCTTTACATTTAATGTATATTTGTGTATACACTCTAGTTTCTACCTTGAAATCTTAAAAAAGCTAGTAGATAGGCTCTCACATGTACTGAAAATGTTTCCACTGCCAATCACAGAACTATTATCTTTTGGCTAGCTCACTGCAAAGTCTTAACACTTGAATTCATCATAACACACTGCATTGATTTTCCTCCTAATAGCATCTCTTGCAAATCTAATCATTGCTTTCCTTTCATAAACTTGTTTTTAAGTCAAATAATCTCCAACACACTTTCTCTATTTATTCTGGTCACTTATTTCTACCCCCTTATCTTCAGAAATTCTATTTATTATAAAACTCTCTAAATGGATCTGGGGGTGTAGCTGAGTGGTACAAGAGGGTGCTTAGCATGTATGAGGACCTAGATTCCATTTCTAGCACCAACACAAACAAAAGTCAATAATTGCATATGTTATGCTGCAAACAAATTGTTGATGACCTCTTTATAGCTTTCTTGGTATCAACCAGCCTGAGGACAGTTATATATGTATTAATTATGGAGAAATGTTTACAACAATAGTAATATAAATATTTTCATGCTACTTAAGTTTGCAAGAAGCTCTTAATTTTTCTGAGTTAACCCATCTATATTGCTGAATGCAATTATAACTGCATGCATGAACACAGGAACTAAATTAATGCATGTCATTAATGTCATCAATTCATGTGTTTCATTGATATCTGCAAAATTTATGCTTATTGTTTAGATTACATTCTTTAAAAGGAAATACAGGTAATAATTCTTAATTTATTATATAGTGGACCTATTATTGGTCTAATGTAATAGAAAACTAGAAGAATTATGAGGTCCAATCCCTATCCTCATAAACTTTTTAATATTTAAATGGAAATGAAAATCATCCACCTTGGCTTGGATTTAAATCCACTAAGGTCACCTAAGAACTCTCAAAAGTAAGAAGAATAATTGTTTTCCTTTTCTGAAATAAAATACCTCATTTCTAATAGTAATGTCCAAACAAACTTTATAAAAGTATAATAGTTAAAATCCAAAGCTAAAGTGATCTTTATACATTATCTTTTATCTTTAATTAATGTTTGTGAGTTTAGCATTCATCCAAATAATTACTATACTATTATCTCAGTTTTAATTCACGTAGTCTGAATGTCTCTTGCTTATCAGTACCAGTTGCTTATGTTTTTTTCAGGGCTCCTGTTTAATAAAACGAGGACCCCCATGCACAAGTTCCTGTGTTTGTGACAGAATAACAAAGTCACACTGATGGTGGCACAGGACCCGTTTGTTCTTCTAACTAGGTAAACGATGCTGTTCAACACTTCTCTCGCAGCACCCAGCAGCTGAATCTGAGACTAATTTGCAAATTCTCTACTCCTTGAATCATTTTCACATAGTCGAGCCACAGATACCAAAATCCTACTGTAGCTTTGTTGAGCTGACCAGCCATCTCTCTTGATCTTATTCTATCACTAGAGAGAGGATTAGAAATAAGCTTTTTTTTTTTAAAACCTACATAGCAGAATTAGAGGGCAGAGAGTCAGGGCGCCTCACTATGCTGTTTGTGGAAAAGACACAGAAAATAAACAGAGGCTGAAGTGATCATGAATGAGCAATGGGTAAAATGAACGAAGTAGTAAATCTCCAGCAGAAGTTCAAATAAAATGCAATTATAAATGAAGTAAAACAGTCGTTATAGCCATAGGAAAGTTTTCTCCAAGTGCAGTCTGGGTCACACGTGGACACAGAAAATGGAGGAGATATAACGAACACAAGTGGTCCTTTCTCACAGAGGATTTCAACTCCGTAAGGAAAGAGTAAATGCTCTCATACGGGGTAGTGAGGGTCTGGCTCCTGCGGGTGAGAATTGCTGCACCCCTCTTCTGCACAGGGAAGATTTAAAGAGATATGTAGTTGAGATGTAGCTCGGCGGGGGGCCCTTGCCCAGCACGAGCAAAGCATGGGTCCAGTCCCGAGCATTGCTTAAAACCACTAAAACTCACTTTTTAAAAGAAGAAATAATTTTAAAAGCAAGCATAAACTTTAGTTTATCAATTTTGCCATTTCTACATAAGCAGAAAAGTAAATAGATATTTACAGTTTATTAAATTATTTTTAAAAACACCTACAAGATGACCCTTGAGTAGATCATCTGCCTCCCCGAATCTCGTGGCCTGTCCCTTCCCTTCAGAACCCTCCTCTCCCACTGGCAGGAAAACTTTTGTGATAAGCATGACATTCACTGTCTGTGTTCTTCTACTGTATGTATGTATCACTAATCAGGGGTTCTGTTTTGGCTATTTTAGAAGTTTATGTGATTAAAATCAGTCTATATTACTTAAATGTGCCTTTATTTTTCAGAATGCTATTCCTACAATTTTCATTTTGCTTTCGTAAATAACAAAAAACATAATTTGAGTGAACATAGTCTTTTCCATGGAATTTACAAAAATCACAAAGCTGATTCCATTTCACGTATCTTTCAGAGTATTCTTGAAAGAAATAGTATTTTCTAAAGAACATATTTTTATTGGGGACCTCATGCACTATTCTATATTACATTTTGTGAAAAACCTTTAAGTCATACTTTTATTTGAAGTTAAAATTAACACTAATGGGGGGTTACCCACTTTCCGGGCCCCCCTTCTGTCTCTCTTAAGGCAGAAGCTTTCTCTCTCAATAAAATTTTCCTACTCAAAAAAAAAAAATTAACACTAATAAATGGCTTTAGCTTGATGCTTCAGTATATTATTTAACATGATATAGCATGTTATTCTTGATATTGTTATTTTCTTTACCTAAATGAATGTCTATTATTGAACAAACACAGTAGGCCTTCTTACCTGAGATGATATGACCCATTTTCTTAGTTTAGAAGTGACTCATATTACTTATTTATATTTATGGCCATATAGACAGTAGGTGTATGGGCCTGTCAGGACTGGCAATTATAAGCCTTGATATTCAGGAAAGAAAGAAGCTACTTTGTGAGTACTAGCAATATCTTCCACATGCCATTAAATATGTGAGTATTGGGCCAAAGGGTTAGCTCAGTGGTTCTGACGCCTGCCTCACAAGCGCAATGTCCTGAGTTTGATCCCCGGTAACCACATACAATGCTGGGCGTGGAGACTCATGCCCACAAACAATCAATACCGCATACCACAGTGCCCGGCGTGGTGGCTCACGCCTGTCATCCCAGCACTCGGGAGAAAGAGGCAGGAGGATTGCTGAGTTCGAGGCTTGCCTGGGTTACATAGTGAGCTCAGAGCCAGCCTGAACTACTAAAGCGAGACCCTGTCTCAAAAAAAAAAAGTATTTAATTTTTATTCATTTCATTCACTTGTTTATCAAACTAGTAATAGAACATCAATAGGTATATATATGTATATATATGCATGTATGTATATGTATATATATATATATTTTTTTTTTTTTGAGACAGGGTCTCGCTTTGCTGTTCAGGCTGACCCTGAGCTCACGATGTAGCCCAGACAAGCCTCGAACTCAGAAATCCTCCCACCTCTGCCTCTCGAGTACTGGGATTACAGGCTTGAGCCACCAAGCCCAGCATTTCTGGTATGTGGTACTGATTGCCAGTGGGTGTGAGCCACCAGGCCTGGTATTGTTGTATGTGGTTATTGGGATAGAACCAGGGACCTTGCATTTGCTAGGCAGGCGCTGGAACCACTGAGCTACATCTCCGACCCTGATAAGTATATTTTTGAAATACAAGCAATGCCAAGAAGTTGACATCCGATAAAAATGCTATTTATATCTTTCAAAAGCTTAGAAATGGATATCAAAAATAAAAATATAGTATCATCACAATAAGAATTATAATCATGCCAATAACATTAATTAACACCTATGCCCTTTAGAAAAAAGCATTTATAAATTCATTAAATTTTCATAATAAACCTGTATAGCATACTGTTTGATTTTTTTTTTTTTTTGAGACAGGGTCTTGCTTTGTAGTTCAGGCTAGCTCTGAGCTCACTATGCAGCCCAGGCAAGCCTGGAATTCAGCAATCCTCCTGCCTCTTTCTCCCGAGTGCTGGGATGACAGGCGTGAGCCACCACGTCAGGCACTGTGGGATGCGGTATTGATTGTTGGTGGGCGTGAGTCTCCACGCCCAGCATTGTATGTGGTTATCGGGGATCAAACTCAGGACCTTGCGCTTGCGAGGCAGGCGCTGGAACCACTGAGCTAACACCCTCCGGCCCAACATACTGTTTGATTTTTTAAAAATTAAGTGAGGTCCAAAATGTATGATAGACGGTATTGTGAAATGGAAAGAAAATGTTCAAAGGAAAATGGTGACCCTTTGATTCTTATTACAAATTAGGAAAACGTGAAAAATGAAAAGCTAAAATAACTTGCATAAAGCAGTGCATTGACACAGTAGTGGATTTGAAGCCACAGCACAGTTCCAGAAAGAGGTGTTTCCTGTGGTGCTTTGATTCTAGACTTTGTGTACAAATAAATGAATGATAGCCTATACTTAACAGGAATCCTTCCAAATATTCTAAGATTTAAGTCATGTTGCTGAGTTGTCAAGGATAAAAAGAATTCTATTAAGAGACACAGGAGAACATAGAAAATAAAATTATCCATTTCACTCCTATCAAAATGAACTCTTCAGTTGAGTATGCTGAATAAAATAGCATGCTAACACTAATTTTCTTTTTTTTAATTGAATTCTTTATTGGTACAATTTATATACATCTCAAAATCACATATAACATTGGGAAATTTGTACCAGTATATGCCACAAGTTAATTCTCATTTTTACCCATATCCCTACCCACTCCCCCTCCTCCCCCCTTTATACATGCTCTTTTATTTTCTTTCTGTATCATATTTATTCCTTCCCCTC
>PVIC010033357.1:0-20179 GCA_004025085.1 Thryonomys swinderianus
AAGACTAATTTTTTTGTTTGTTTGATTTTTGAGACAGTCTTGCTATGTATCCCCGGCTGATCTTGAATTCTTAGCAGCCTTCCTGCCTCACCCTCCTGAGTGCTGGGATAACAGGCATGTGATACCACACTTGCCTTTCAAGGCCACATTTGAGATCATAGTCTTTGTAGGGATTGCATTGCATCCCTATCTGTAAAATGCTTAACTGAACAAATTGGAGATCATGAACTGAATATATACGGGGAAATGTTGGTCAGGCATAAACATATTGAAAATATGGTATAACTTCGTTTAGTTGGCAGTTACAAACATCATTTAGAGAATGCTCATTTGTTTTTCATGTAGGGACAGGATTTTTTGTACCTTTGGAAAATAATTAAGGTAAACAGTTGATGAACAGAATTTACATATCCTAAATTGTGTTTTATATTCCTAAAAATGCATGCATTCACAGCAGTAATGGATAAGGTAAAATGTAGGCCTGTTTGTTTTGGGAACATTGTTCAGTGTAGATTAGCCACAGAAATAGTACTATAAAGTGAATGCTTTGGAGAAGAGAAGAAACTCTACTTTTAAAAAGAGAAGGCAGGGCCGGAGGGTTAGCTCAGTGGTTCTGGCGCCTGCCTCACAAGCGCAAGGTTCTGAGTTCCCTGCCTCGCAAGCGCAAGGTCCTGAGTTTGATCCCCACTAACCACATACAATGCTGGGCGTGGAGACTCACACCCGCCAGCAATCAATACCAGATACCACATACCACAGTGCCGGGTGTGGTGGCTCATGCCTGTAATCCCAGCACTCGGGAGGCAGAGACAGGAGGATTGCTGAGTTCGAGGCTTGCCTGGACTACATAGTGAGCTCAGAGCCAGCCTGAACTACGAAAGCGAGACCCTGTCTCAAAAAAAAAAAAAAAAAAGGCAGCATCTGATGGAATCTTGTTTTTCTTTTTGGGTACTGGGAATTAAACCCGGCACCTTTGTGTTGCGCTACATCCTGATACTTTTTTATTTTTTTGCTGAGGTTGGGCTTGAACTTGTGATCCTTTTGCCTTAACCTCCCAGAATGCTGGCATTACAGGCATGTGCCATCACACCTGGCCAGAGGATAGTATTTTAACATGTGAACCACAGAAGAACAAAGACCTTCAAGGAACATTTTTGTGGTCATTATTTTCTTTACCCAAAGTAACTCAAATTTGTTGCTTGTAAAACTTCTGATTAAAATGAAAGTTACCCTTTTTTTTTCCCCAAGAAAAATACTGTAGTGTTTGAGCATCCCTAATTCAAAATCTAAAAAGTTTTTGAGAGCCAACATAACATTTCAGAAAGGCTTTGATTTCTAAATTCATTTGAATTTTCAGATTACATATGATTAACTGGGAAAATCTATCCAAACACTTCAGTGTCCTAAGAGTTTAAAAATTGGAAATACTTCAGGTTCCAACCATTTCAGGTGAGGGTTGGTCTGGGTTGTAGCTCAGTGGTAGAGTAGGTACTTCTCTTTCAGGGGGCTGAGTTCAGTCCTCAGCATCAAAAGAACCCTTCAGATATAGGTCACTCAACTTGTACCAGATATTCACAGCCAAATTAGGTGTTAAAGCTTATTCTAGGAGCTCCAGTAGTATAACTGGTTAGTGCAGGTACTTACATAAAATTTATTCTACAAGTTGGAATACTTAGATCTTTGTTTTTGTTTTCCAGTACCGATCAAATTCAGGGTGGTGGTTGGGAGGCAGGCATGGTGCCACTGAGCTAAATCGCTGCCCTGAATACCTAGTTTTTAAAACAAAGTTTTGTTTTTGTTTTGGAGGGGTTTTGGGGGATTATTTTTTGGTACATGGGATTGAACTCAGGACCTTGAACTTTCCAGGCAGGCACAGTACTGCTGAGCTAAATCCCTGGCCCTTAAAACCAAGTTTTAAAGTTCACTAAAATGTTAACTTGTTTTAAAATGCTATTTCAGAGTATTATGTTTATTTAAAGATACCAAAAAAAAAACTACTGAGTATAGGACTAGCAGAGTTGTAAACATAGACTGTCATTGCTCCTTTTTTCATGTAGTAGTGGTTTTATTTGTCTAAGATAAATAAAATTAAAGTTCCAGAATAGCAAGTTGACCCTATAGACTAATGAACTAGAGGAAAAGCATGTTCTTACTTTTGCAGTGCTGATGATTGAAACCAGGAGTTTATTTATACTAGACAAGTGATCTGCCACTGAGCTATAGTCCCAGCCCAACATGTTGTTTTTTACAGGGTCTTCCACATTTATAGAATTGAATTATCTTTTCATTTGATGTCCTGCACCTGTTAAATGAGCTGGAAACAGAAGATAAAGGAGTTTATATCAAACCTAATTTGTATCAAAAATTATAAATTACTTAAGGGACACCTTTGTTTAGTGACTTGTAAAATTATAGAAACAATTTTAGAAATTCATTACAAATTATATCACTTCTCTTAGCTGAAGTTGAAAGTTGTTTAGCCTCTATTTAGTTACAGAGCTTGGACTTGGGAGTATATGAAGGAACATTTTGTGGTAATTTTAATGTGGAATTCACACAAGTAGTCTTTGTCTACTCTAGTGGGTAATGTGCCAGCAGGAGTTGTTTCTCTGAAGCCTCTTAACCACTTTCTTCTGTCTACTCCAGCCAATAAAGTCCTTGATACTTAGCACCAATTAGCAGATAAAGAATTTTATTTCTTAAATCTCAGTGAAGAGTCATCAATAATAGTAGTCTTTATTCGTTGCTGTTATTCATTAGAAAATGAAGTCTTTAAAAAGAAAAGCTAAACATGCTAAAGGACTTCTGAATTTGACAATGGGTTATCAGCCTTTATTTTCAGCATTAGCATTTCTTAGCGTTATAAAATACTAAAAATGCCTTATCAGCTGTTCCCATTAAGATAATTTTAGACTTCCATATTTGGTCTTTAAAAAGCCAAAACAAAACAAAAACTTAAGGGAGTTTCCATCCTTTGGTCATTTTAGTTGCCTATTTATTCTCTTGTATTGTATACTTTTTAAACTGTGGATCTTTAGCAGGCTGTGGGTCTCCCTTTGCAATCCAAGCTATTTATATTGAGTAAGCCTTTTGCTTCCTTGACATAGTAATAACCAACACTTGCCATTGGTGATCTAGGTTATATCTTACTTCCACTGGATGTTAGAATATAAATTGTAATTTCTGGATTAGGACTCAATTTTAAGATAAAATACTGACACAATTCCTTTTAAAATACTGTTTTCTTTCTGCAGATGTTTCTTAAGATGTATAACATTTTAAAATGTCTCAGTATATAATCTTATAGATAGAATCAGCAATTTATTTCCTCTAAAATTCTGAAGGGAATCTGATTTGGCAATAAAAACTGATCTGGGCTAGAATATATCTCAGTATTATTAATCTATCAGTAGTGTGTTATGAGCTGATTGTATGGTTCTGTGATATTTTATATAATAATAAAGATTATATGGAAATTTTTTATACCTAGGTAATCTGTGCTATCATTTCATTTTCCTTTTACTGTATGGTTTTTTTGTCTAATGTAGCTCATTAATATAGAGAGGCTTTTAAAATGTTAGAAGAGCACTTATGTTGTTAGATGATGTATTTAATTTGTAAAAAACTGCTTTTGATCTTGTATATCACTATGTTCAAGCAAATTTCATCTTTTTAATATATCATCTTTGCAACACAAAGAAATGGACGTCACAAATTATTAGGTGCTATTATTTTAAGTTCATTTTCTGACTTACACTAAAGAGCCCTTATGGATTGAGTGGTGACATGACCTTATATTAAACTAAAAAATATATATTCAGTGTATAACTTAGGCTTACATTAAAACTTAACTGCAAACTTTTTGCATGATTTTTTATTTATGTGAAATTTTTAGGTAAGAATGTTTAGATTTTCTCAGTGGTAATTCATTTTGATTTGATACATTTTTTATTAAACTTTTCTGGGGGTGGTATAAATCACTTGAGTTTTTAGTAGAATTTTATTTTAATTCAAAATTAACAGTACAGGGCCGGAGGGTTAGCTCAGTGGTACCGATGCCTGCCTCGCAAGCATAAGGCCCTGAGTTCAATCCCCGGTAACCACATACAATGCTGGGTGTGGAGACTAACACCCACCAGCAATCAATATGACATACCATAGTGCCGGGCGTGGTAGCTCACGCCTGTAATCCCAGCACTCAGGAGGCAGAGACAGGAGGATTGCTGAGTTTCAGGCTTGCCTGGACTATATAGTGAGCTCAGAGCCAGCCTGAACTGCAAAGCGAGACCCTGTCTCAAAAAAAAAAAAAAAAAAAACACCAAAAAACAGTACAGTTCTTTTCCACCTTATGTATTGTTTTATATATTTTTTATTATTATTATTATTTTTTGAGACAGGGTCTCACTTTGTAGTTCAGGCTGGTCCTGAGCTCACTATGTAGCCCAGGCAAGCCTTGAACTCAGCAATCCTCCTGCCTCAGCCTCCTGAATGCTGGGATTACAGGCGTGAGCCACCATGCCCGGTGTGTTTTGTTTTATTTGTATTTAATTGACTTCTTTATTGGTACATTTTATATATATATCAATTTGGTGTGGGAACGTAATGAGGGGAAGGAATAAATATGATTCTGAAAGAAAACAAAAGAGTTTTGTTTTATTTTTTGAGGTAGACTTAGTATATAGCCCAGGCTGGTCATGAACTCACAGTCCTCTTGCCTCAACCTCCCAAATGCTGGGATTACAGGTGTACACCACCATACTCAACCTTCATCTACTAGTACTTATAAAATTTTTGAATTTTTTTTTTTAGGGCTGGAGGAATAGTTAGTTCATCTGTAGAGGATTTGCTTAGCATGCACAAGACCCTGGATTCAGTATCCAGCACTGCAAAAAAAATTAGAAATGTTTGTTTATGACTTGAGTTTTTAAACAATTTTATTGACTTCCATAGCATAAAATTCACCAACTTAAAATGGGTACAGTTCAGTCCTTTTTAGCAATCTACAACCACTACCATAGTCCTGTTTTTACAGTATTTTCCTCACTGTAAAAAGATCCCTTGTGGCTATCTGCAGTCAGTCCCTATCCCTACACCCAATCTCCATTAGCTTAATTAACATATATTCTAAGTGTCTAGATTCATCTTTTTACATTCTGGACACTGAATTGCCTTGGTACCTTTGTTGAAAGTCAGTGAACCTTGAATATGTTGGTTCATATGTGCACATTTGTTTGTTTGTTTATTGTGGTACCAGAGATCAAACTCAGGCCTTTGTGCATCCATGCTTGGTGCAGTACCACTTGAGCTAAATCCCCAGTCCCCTATATAGGTACTCTTTAATGATGTGCATGTTTACCTTTGTGCTAGAATCACACTGTCTTGGTTAGTTTACTATAGTATTATATCGAGTGAGAGTGGTATTGTGATAGTGGGGATGGAACCCGGGCTTTATGCTAAGCTATACCTCCAGCCTCTTTATTTGGAGACAAAATCTTGCTAAGTTGCCCAGGGTAGCCTTGAAGCTGTGATTCTTTTGCCTCAGCCTCCCATGAAGCTCAGTATACAGACACATACTACAGCATGGCAAATTTTGTTATATTTTCGATGTGAAGTTTAATCTGCCAACTCTACAAATAGAATTCATGCAGTATATTTTGTCTAGATACTGCAGAATAAACAGAAAAAACTCTTGGAGTATTTGATAGGTAGGGTTAAAATTGGGCACTGACCTTGGCCAGGTGGGTGGGAATGGTACAGGGAAGGATGGGGGGGGGTTGGGACTGTCTGGGGATGACCCTCAGAGACCCAGCCATACAGTCTTGTGGAGTAAATACCCAAGCACCACATCCTGAGGCTGGTTATTAACAAATTTAACAGCACCTTACACAATATATCTGACACATGAAAACTTTTCTTTTCCCACCTTCTGGGCACCCACTCCCCCCAACAGGTACACAAGCATTTTGAATTTTAAAAATAGCAAACAACCCCACCCAAATGGTTATTGATGTGTTCTCTGCATCTTTCTGGCTCAGCCCTCTCCCATCTTCCCCAAATAACTTCTCTGCCAAGATGGAAGAGGTGACTCCACTTTGTCTCCTAGCCATCAAGGGTTGCTTGCTGCCCTGGTACCAGGGCACAGGGTGGGTAAGACCATAGTGGTCTTGGTAGAACAGCTGTTTGCTTGTAGCTCCTTCCGCAGGTCACACTTACTCAGACAGAGTGACTGAATCTACTTTCTGGACAAACTTGCATTATCTTTTGCTTTCCTGTCTATCTTCTTGGTGCTTCCTGGGATTGCTTCCAGATAATCTCCAGCCCTGCAAGTTTGGCCTTGGCTTCTGTGTTTTCTCAGCTAAGTGCAATTTCATTTAATGCTCTTTTGCTTTTTTTTTCCTGTGCTTTTTTGTTCTCACTATGAAAACTCCTATGTCTTGTCCAGTTCCAACGTGTGGCCTTTCTGGTTGTCTGTGCCACCTAGTTGGTGCTTTCAGAGTTGATGAGTCCTTTACACTTTTGCACTTTTCTTGGCAGTTATTTTCATTCTTTTGTGTGAGACTAGAGATTTCTTCATGTTGGGTCACCTGTGGCCCGATCTCCACATTTCCTTTCTCCTTTTCAGCTTGGTTTTCTGCTTTTAACCTGGAGCTGTGCATTGGCCTCCTTGCTTCTGCACTGCCCTGCATTTGTGGCCTTTCTCCTTCCTTTGGGTGTGTAGAGACTTTGTCAGCAAAAGCATCTTGAGGGCCGGAGGGTTAGCTCAGTGGTTCTGGCGCCTGCCTCGCAAGCGCAAGGTCCTGAGTTCGATCCCCGGTAACCACATATAAAGCTGGGCATGGAGACACGCCCACCAACAATCAACACCGCATACCACAGTGCCGGCCGTGGTGGCTCACGCCTGTAATCCCAGCACTCGGGAGGCAGGGACAGGAGGATTGCTGAGTTCGTGGCAGCTTGCCTGGGCACCATAGTGAGCTCAGGGCCAGCCTGAACTACAAAGCGAGACCCTGTCTCAAAAAAAAAAAAAAAAAAAAAAAAAAAAAAAAAGCATCTTGAACTTTATAATTAGTTTGGAAATAAGAAGTAGAAGTCCTCTTTTTTTTAATTGAATTCTTTATTGGTACAATTTATATACATCTCAATTACGTATAACATTGGGGAATTTGTACCAGTATATGACACAAGTTAATTCTCATTTTTACCCATATCCCTACCCACCCACACCTCCCTACCCCCTTTATACATACATTTTTATTTTCTTTCTGTATCATATTTATTCCTTCCCCAGAAGTCCTCTTTTAAAATTGCTTTGGTTATACAAAGTCCTTTATATTTCCACACAAATCTTAGGATCAGCTCATCAGTTTCTGCAAAAAAGTAAATAAATACTTTTGAGTTTTCAGAAGGATTGCACTGAATCTAAATCAGTTTGAAGAAAGTTACATCTTAATAATATTGAGTCATCTGGTCCATTAACATGAAATGTTTTTTTATTTAGAGCTTTTAAAATTCTCTTCCCAGAGCTGAGGGTGTTGAGCGTGGACAAGACCCAGGTTCAGTCTTTAGCACATGCACAGTGGTACACATACACACATTTCAGCAGTTTTCAGGGTGCATTCTCATACTGTTTTTGTTAAATCTACACATTTTACTTTTTCATACTACTGTGAATGTTTTCCTAATTTTATTTTTGGATGGTTCTTTTAGTATAGTATATAGAAATACAGTTGTTTTTATATATTGATTTTGTTTTTACTTGTTCCTTAGTTGTAGGTTTTTGGTTAGAATTTTCTACATACAGATCATGCCATCTATAAACAAAGATAAAGTACTTTTCAATGAGATGGGTTTTTTTCCTGATAGCATGGTTGAGAAACCTTTAATACAATACTTATTTTTTGTTTTAATTTTTAAAATTGAGTTTTATTGGGGCTAGAGATTTAGCTCAGTGGTTCTGGTATTTTTCCCACTCCCTGCCCTTGTGCCAGCCCCTCTACCCCCTATATACATAAACTTTGTTTCCATTTTTTCCCTTTTTACTTTCTTTGCTTTCCCTTGCCCTCCCCCTAGTTCCCCTTCCCCTTTGAATATTTTCTTCCTATTTCACAATGCCTATCATACATTTTGGACCTCACTTAAACTTTTAGTTTCTCACGCTAGAGAAATTATACGGTATTTACACATTTGTGTCCTATTTATTTCATTTAGGAATATTGCCTCAAGATACATCAGTTTGGCTATAGTAAGTGTCTCTAATTTATCCTTCTTTGAGGCAGAGTAACACTCTTATGAAAAAAAATCCTACATGTTCTACAATGTGGATTAGAAATGGCAGACATCTGTGCCTTGCTCTCAGAAGAAAAGCATAAAGAAAATTTTTTCTTTTGAGACAGGTCTCAGTAGTTCATGCTGGCCCTGAGCTCACTGTGTAGCCCAGGGAAACCTCGAACTCATAGCAATCCTCCTGATTGTGCCTCCTGAGTGCTGGGATTATAGGTGTGGGTTACCACACCTGGCATCGTTGTATGTGGCTACCAGATGGAATTTGGGACCTTCTGCTTGCAAGGCAGTTGCCAGAACCACTGAACTAAATCCCTGGCCCACAGAAAATAATATTTAGTTTACAGTTCTAGAGTTCAAGAACATGGCACTGGAATCTGCTCAGTCCTGGTAGGGCTTATTGCTATACATCATAGGGGCAGGAAGACATGTGAAAGTGGTGACCACTGCACGTGGAACAGGCATTTAGAGTTCCCAGGCACCCTTTTAATGTCCAGTTCTGAGGAGAACTAACTTGGTCCTGTACTTGTCCCCATATCCTTTATGTCCCACATTTTTTAGGTTCCACTGCCCATAACATCACCATACTGGGGTCCAATCCTCCAGCACATAAACTCTGGAGAAGAGACCATAGCAAGTACTGAGTATTAATGATGAATTGGTGTTGAATTTTATAAGATAACTTTTTTGCATCTGTTGAGATAATCATAGTTTTTCTCATTTATTCTGTTAATACAATGTGCTACATTAGTTGATTTTTTTGTATGTTACATCAAGCTTGCATTTCCAGTACAAATGCCATTTGTCCCTATTTATAATTCATTTTATAATTGATGAATTTAGTTTGCTGGTGTTTGTTTTGCTTCTCGAGACAGTCTTGCTTTGTAGTTCAGGCTGGCCTTGAATTCACTAAATATCCCAGGCTAGCCTTGAATTTGTGGCTATCCTCCTCCCTTAGCCTCTCAGCAAGTTTTCTGATTTTTTTTTTTTTTTTTGAGACAGGGTCTCGTTTTGTAATTCAGGCTGGCCCTCAGCTCACTATATAGCCCAGGCAAGCCTGGAACTCAGCAATCCTCCTGTCTCTGTCTCCCGAGTGCTGGGATTACAGTTGTGAGCCACCACACCCAGCACTGTGGTATGTGGTATTGATTGCTGGTGGGCGTGAGTTTACAAGGCAGGCGCTGGAACCGCTGAGCTAAATCCCCGGCCCAGTTTTCTGATTTTTACTTGAGGACATTTACATCCACATTCATGAACAACATTGATTGGTAGTTTTTGTGTTAGATCCATGGTTTCAGAATAATTCTAATCTCTATGTTGGGAAGTGGTTTTTTTTTCCTTTTTGTTTTTGAGACAGTCTCAGACCTTAAATTGCCCAGGTTGGACTGGAATTTGCAGTCCTGCCTTAGCTTCAGCCGGAAGTGCTGGGATTACAGGTCTGCATCACCATGCTTGGCTTCTATAATTATAAAGCAGGTCTGCTAGCAGCATATTTCCTGTCTTTGTTTTTCTAGGAATGTCTTTGTTTTGAAGAATAATTTTGCAGGACATAAACCATCTTGGTTGATAGCTCATGTGTGGTTTTTCCTGTCAGTACTTTGAACATGTCATCCCACTAACTTTTGTCCTCCTCGGTCTCTGTAGAGTCGTCATTCTCTTGCTGCTTTAAAGACTTTTTGTCTCTGGCTTTTGATGGTTTGTGAAGTGTTTGGGTGTGGACCTCTTTGTATTTCCCCAGATTAAAGCTTGTTGTACTTTCTTAGTGCGTAAGTTTTATTTTGCATCAAATTTGGTAAAATTGTGACCATTTTCTTCAGATATTTTTTGTTTCTTTTCAATCTCATTATGGTTATGATATTTAGAGGAATGTCAGAGTCCAGTTCATATTCTGTAAGTCAGGACAGTAAAGAGGTCATTTTACTAGTTGACAGTACTGGTTGAAGTAATATAGAAAGAATTGGAATGTCTTTCAGGTTTCTGGGTGACTCATGTAATGGAATAGTGATGCTTATTAGGAAAGACTAAAAAAAGGGATAGTGTGACAAATTGTATTTACAATTTTAAATTTACTTAATTTTCTGTGTAGGCTTATATTTCCATCATCTTATTTTACTTTTTTTTTTTTTTTTTTGAGACAGGGTCTCGCTTTGTAGTTCAGGCTGGCCGCGGGCTCACTATGTAGCCCAGGCAAGCCTCGAACTCAGCAATCCTCCTGCCTCTGCCTCCCGAGTGCTGGGATGACAGGCATGAGCCACCACGCCCGGCATTGTGGTATGTGGTATTGATTGCTGGTGGGCGTGAGTCACCACACCCAGCATTGTATGTGGTTACTGGGGATTGAACTCAGGACCTTGTGCTTGCGAGGCAAGCACTGGAACCACTGAGCTAAACCTCTGGCCCTTATTTTATTCTTGATTTCATCATTCTTAACAGATCATAATTTCATGCCCTCCTTCCCCTCCCCTTTTCTCCATCTCTTGGTCCCTTTCTCATTTGCAAAATACCTAATACAGTTATTTTAACTGTAGTTAAAACTAAGATGCATGTGGTAACACACCAGTCAGAAAGTTACATGAGATGAGCTCTTGTTTCACAAATAATAAGGTTTGATTACAAAAATTGTTTAAAATTATTTTAGAGTGTATTATGATAAAGGAGACACTGCCATTAATTTCCTTCAAATTACTTCGTTGTCTTTGAACATACTCAGCCCTTCATTCTTGACTTTCTAAAGCAGTTTTGGAGGTCCTCGCTTGTGAGCGCCTTTAGTAGTTTGGTCCTGGCTGCTTCAATGTCTTGAATCAACACAGAATGTTTACCCTGAATGGTTGTTTAGGTTTTGAGGAAGAGCCAGAAGTTGGATAGGGCCAGATTAGACGAATAAGGTGGATGAGGACCATCATGGTTTTAGGAGCAAGCCTTCAGGTTGGATGGCACTTGGCAGCACCATTACCTTTTTTTTTTTTTTTTTTTTTTGAGACAGGGTCTTGCTTTGTAGTTCAGGCTGGCCCTGAGCTCACTGTGTAGCCCAGGCAAGCCTCGAACTCAGCAATCCTCCTGTCTCTGCCTCCCGAGTGCTGGGATTACAGGCGTGAGCCACCATGCCCAGCACCATATTTTTAATTATACCTCATGAAGGCCCTCACATAAGATTTCCAGAACCACCTCAGAAAGTGGCAAGAATAACTGATAAGTGTATTCAAAGTGTGTGTGTGGGGGGGTGTTTTGAAAGGCTATGTGTCTTGTGATTAATTTGGTTTAATTTGAACATTCATTCTGATCACATCATGTATAAACGTCTTTGCAAAAGGAGTACAACCTGTCATTCTACTTGGCAAATATAGTCCTGTTTTGATACTAAGAAATAATCCTTTCATGCTGTAACTTTTACATATGTAATTTTCTTTTAAAAATATTTGCTTTATATCTTAGCATGGATATTTAGATTAGAAATGATGGAATTATGTTAAATAAAGGAAATGTTACTCTGCTTTGTATCTTTAGCGGAAGATCCATCCAAAAGTTATGTGAAGTTAAGAGATTTTGTGCTTGTGAAGCTTTGTCAAGATTTGCCTTGTTTTTCCCGGGAAAAATTAATGCAAGGGTTCAATGAAGATATGGCAATAGAAGCACAACAGAAGTTCAAAATAAACAAGGTATTTTTACTCTGTAAAAATGTATGTACATATGTGTGTGTATTTATGTATGTATTTTGAGGGTCTCACTGTGTGTTTGAGCCTAGCTTTGAACTCACTATGTAGCCCAGATTGGCCTGAATTTGTGGTGATCCTCCAGCCTCTGCCTCCTCAGTGTTGGGATAATAGGTGAGTACCACCATGCTTGACTGAGACCGATTTTAGAGATTTTTTTTCTGAAGTACAGTAAGTCTCCAATTTAACTAGTGACTTCTACTATGGGAAAACATTTAAGTTGGATTCATTTGTAAGCCCTACAAAGTCTTTTACATACCTTTGACACAAATATACAGTATAAAAAATGTTAAGTCCATTTATTGCCAGGCATGGTGGCTCACACCTATAATCCCAGCATTTAGGAGGCAGAGACAGGAGGATTGCTGAGTTCGAGGTTTGCCTGGGCTGCAGAGTGAGCTCAGGGCCAGCCTGAACTACAAAGCGAGACCCTGTCTCAAAAAATACTAAAAAAAAAGGAATTCAAACTCTCAAGTAGAACACACAGCCTGTTATAATCTGAACCGTTCCTTACTGGCTCCTACCACATTTGTACAGGTTTTTTGAGACAGGTTCCAAGTTCATAACTGGGAATGTTCGTAGTCAGGACTAATTCCACATAGCAAAAAACAAGACAAAACACATAGTAGTACATTTGTGGAAAGTAGCAGTGTTTGAGTACAGGCTGCAAAACCAGACTGCCTTACTTTAAAACGAGATATACTGCTGTAAGGAAAATTTTGTTTATTGCTTTGTTCCTGGATTTCCTTATTAGTAGATTAGAAAGATAATAAACTTTATGGCTGTATTAAATGTAGTTCTTTGTTTTTTTTTTTTTTTGACAGTACCAGGGATCAAACTCAAGATCCTGTGTTTGCTGGGAAGGCACATGGTGCCACTGAGCTACATCTCTGGCCCAGCTGTATTAAATGTAATAAGTACAACAAATATGTATAATGTAGTATCCAATTTTTGCTTTTTTAAAAATAATTAAACTGTGGGCCAGAGATTTAGCTCAGTGGTTCTGGAACCTGCCTATCTGAACTACAAAGTGAGACCCTGTCTCAAAAAAAAAAACTTGTAGTCATTTTCCTTGAAGAGAGAATGGTGGGGAGAGAGGCTGAAGTCAAACATGGAAGTTTTATATACATCTTTTGATTTGTTTAAAGTTGGAAGTAAGTATCTTAAAATAAGTATAGAACAAATAATATTGGAGTTCAGAGAAGAGAGTTTATATATTTATGTAAAGAAGGGGAGCAGGCTGTTTCATGGAAAGGGTGGGTAGCATTTGAATGAAACCTTGAAGAACGGGTAAGATTTGTATCTTGAAAATATGTGGGATGAAGACTATGCCAGTATGTCAGGCATGGTGGAGCACACCTGTAATCCCAGCACTCAGGAGGTAGAGGCAGGAAGATTGCTGTGAGTTCCAGGCCACCCTTACTACAGAGTGAGACCCTGTCTTTAAAAAAAAATTTCAGTAATAAAGAGTAGCTATTTGATATAGTTGACCATCCCTTCTTTGTCTTGTGGATCTACAGCTGCAGGCTTGGCACTTACCGTTCTCATCATCTTTCTTGGAATACTTAACCTTGCTTCTCTTTTATGTGCACCTTTAACTCTTCTACAGTTCCTTTGTTTCTTTTTAAAAATGAATATATGTTTGCAATACATAATAAATACATTCATTGTGGAGAGCTGATCTATTTTACCTCCCCTTCTCTTTTTCTTCCTCAGAGTTCTTTATTCCCAGTTCTTACTCTATTTAAAATTCTACTTGGGCAATCTCATCTAAATCCCTAATCTAGATTTTTTTTTTTTGAGACAGGGTCTTGCTTTGTAGTTCAGGCTGGCCCTGAGCTCACTGTGTAGCTCAGGCATGCTCCAACTCAGCACTCCTCCTGCCTCTGCCTCCTGGGTGCTGGGATTTCAGGCCTGAGCCACTACGCCTAGCATTGTGGTATGTGGTACTGATTGCTGGTGGGCATGAGTCACCATACCCTGTATTGTTTTATGTGGTTACTGATCAAACTCAGGACTTTGTGCTTGCTAGGCAGGCACTAGAATTTTTTTGCCTTTTGGCTTCTAATTAAGGGTTGCTGGTCTCCTTCGCAAAGTCAGTTTAAACTAAAATGTTCCATCCTGCATTAAAACATTTTAATGCTTTTCTGGCTCTACGATGACATATGTATATCTGGCTGCATTAAACCTGTATTTATTAAGAGAATTTATTCATTAGCTCTGCTTTTAAAAGAAAAGGAATAGAGGCACTTTTTTTTTTTTTAAATCACACTTTTTAAAAATAGGAATTCAGGGCCAGAGATTTAGCTCAGTGGTTCCAGCACCTGCCTAGCAAGTGCAAGGTTCTTGGTTCAATCCCTAGTAACCATATACAACAATACCAGGCATTGTGACTCAATGCCCACCAGCAATCAGTACCATATACTACAGTGCCAGGCATGGTGGCTCATGCCTGTAAACCCAGCACTCAGGAGGCAGAGGCAGGAGAATTGCTGAGTTTCAGGTTTGCCTGGGCTACATAGTGAGCTCAGGGCCAGCCTGAAATACAAAGCAAGACCCTGTCTCAAAAAATACTAAAAAAAAAAAAAAAAAGAATTCCAACTCTCAAGTAGAACACACAGCCTGTTATAATCTGAACCGTTCCTTACTGGCTCCTACCACATTTGTACCTGGTTTTGCTTTTCTGAACCTCCTGCCATTTCCCACCGTACTACATCTTTCATGTGTACCCCTTTAGATACATTATCTCTTATTGGGAATACCTCTTTTTCCTTGCCTGGCCAGATAATTATTTTTCAGACTCAATTCAGGAGTTCTTTTTTTAATTTATTTATTTTTGGTACTGGGAATTAAACTCAAGACTTGTGTGTGCTTGTGAGGCAGGCACTGGAACCACTGAGCTAAATCCGCAGCCCAGGTGTCCTTTAGGGAAATTCAGAGTGGTTTTTTTTTTCAACCTCCCCTACCCATCAAAAATATGAAATAAAAGAAATATGGGGCTACTGCTGGTACACACCTGTAATCCCAGCACTCATGAGGCTGAGCAGAAGGATCTCAGAGTTTGAGGGCAGTCTGGGCTGCACTGTGAGTTCAAGTCCAGCCTGAACTATATAGCAACACCCTGCCTTGGGGAAAAAAAAAAAAAAGACAGGCCTGGGGATTTAGCTCAAGTGGTACCGTGCCAACCTTGGACACAGGGTCCTGATTTCGATCCCTAGTGCCACACACACACACACCCACACACACACAAATAGAGAGACAGAGATACCAAAACTTTGTTGTTTATCCTGATATTCCTTGGCCACTTTTCTGTCTCTCTCTCTCTCTCTCTCTCTTTCTCTTTTTTGGAGATAGGGTCTGGCTGTATAGCTGGAATTATAGGCATGTGCCACTATGCCAGGCTGAATTTATTCTGCCTGCCCTTTAACTACTACTGTACCATAAATCTGATCTCTTATCACTATGTATATCAGGTGACTTTAACCAACTTTATGGCTTTAACTCTTACCTAAACTAATAATTGCTTAACACCTTATTTTTGACTAGAACTATATGTTCTGCTGCCTTCTGACTCTCCTCTGGCCTGTGGAAAGGCAGGCATTTCATACCCTCCTATTTCTCATACATCTCTAGAGTCCTTGTGGCTTAGTGTTGTTATTGGGCTGTCCCAGTTCATACCTTCATCTTTGTTTTTTCTTTTCCTGATTTAATAACTTAGTTTCTTAATTGACCTGCCTGGCTTTGTTTTGCTATGTCGCTAAAAAAATGGTTTAAACTTAAAATTCAATCTGTGCACATCATTAAGCTTAAATTTAGAACTTGGTCACTTAAGTTGTAGCTCAGCTCTTACCCTGTGTGCAAGTCTTGTCCTCGCTGTCCTCCTCCTGACCTCTTATTGTGTACACAGATGCACACAGGACTCTCCTGTTTGTAGGATGTCACCCTCCTACCTTTAAGGCTCATTCATCCAGCCTGGAGCTGGGACTCAGTGATAGAGCACTTGCAGGACAGATTCAGCTCAGGATTTTTTTCTCATTCCTTCAGGAGTGTTCTGACATTTCCTACAATCTCAGATAGTGCTACCATATTATTCTGTGTGTATTTCTGTTGCTAAATTTTTATCATTCTATCACTAGATCAATTTTCTTATCTAGTGGATGACTAGCTCCTTGAAAGTAGACTGGGACTTTTATTACTTTTCTTCTTAGATCTAGCACAGTTACTTGCCCATGGCGGATGAAATATATCTTGTCATTATTTTTTAATTTGAAGATGCTCAGTTGTTTGTTTTGTTCTTTTAGCAACATGCCAGACGAGTTTATGAAATTCTTCGATTGCTGGTGACTGACATGAGTGACGCTGAACAGTACAGAAGCTACAGGTTGGATATTAAGAGAAGATTGGTCAGCCCATACAAGGTACAGTTTTCAGGACAGGAATGACATTCTTATCCGCTTTCAGAACAGGAGAGACTAGCGAGTGCCACTGTTTGGGCAAGTCACATCAGTTTGATTAAATAACTTTTACTAAGTGAAAATACCCTTCCCCTTCTAGAAATTCACTTAAAAGTGAATCTCCAGGGCTGGGGATTTAGCTCAGTGGTTCTGGCACCTGCCTAGCAAGTGTAGGTTCCTGAGTTTGATCCCCAGTAACCACATTCAACAATACTGGGCAGGTGGTGTGGTGATTCACACCCACCAGTACCACATATCCCAATGCTGGGTATGGTGGCTCATGCCTATAATCCCAGCACTTGGGAGGCAGAGGCAGGAGGATTGCTGAGTTTGAGGCTTGCTTGGGCTCCAGAGTGAGTTAGGCTTAGCCAGAACTACAAAGTGAGACCCTATCTCAAAAAAAAAAACAAAAAAAACCAGTGAATGCTCAGGCTCCTCCCTAACACATTACCATGCTTTTTCCTAGTTTCTTATTCCATCTGTCATAGTTTATTTGTTTTGTCTCTTTCTAAAAATAGGCTTTTTTGCAATTTATCATTACTATACTATGGCTGAAATCTCAAGTATTATTTACTCCTTTTTCTGGTTCCTTTGTTTGTTTTTGAGACAAGGTCTCACCTTATAGTGCAGGCTAGCCTCAGACTTGGCAGCAGTCCTACCACAGTGTCCCAAGTTTTGGGATTATAGGCATACACCATCACACCCAATCTCTTTTTCTATTGTTAAATGTTGTTTCTTCTTAGACTTTTTGCCCTACTACCTTTTCATCTCCCATATATTCAGTGATAATTCTAGACCAGAACTGACTTATCATTTGGCATTAGTTACTATGGACAAAGCTAAATGTTATCTTTATTTTGTTTGCATTAACTGAATACAATCAATTGTTCTTTTTTGCACATTTTTCAAAAACTTAAATTGTGGGCTGAGGATTTAGCTCTGTGGTGTGGCACCTGCCTGCCTGTCTCCTGCATCTCCAGTAGTGGATAAATAACCCCTTAAATTTGTGATACAAAGTAGAATATACATATAGTTTCAGGAATATTAAATAGTGATAAATCAAATTCAATTTAGATCCCAGAACAACTTAAGTTTTGTTGTGCCAAATTGCTTCCTTCAATAAAAGCTTATCTCCAGTACTTTATTGTGCCCCGATTTAGAAATGTTCCTGTGACTTGTAAGTGAAATAAATAGGTAACAGATATGCAGATATCGTATATTTTTCTCTGGTATGAGAAACTGAAGTTATAAATGTGTTCTAGAATGCATGACTGATACTGTGAAATAGTAAATATTCAAAGGGAAGTTGGGTTTAGGGGTAAATAATGAAGAAAGAAAAAAACTGAGGTAGAAATGTTCTTATGATTATAGATTTAGCTAAAGGAATAGCATGACACATTTGCCTAGTACTCCAGAATTACCAAAGGTTCACCTTTAAGAAATATTTACTAGTTTTGAGGATGAGCTTAAGGCTTTTTTAAGGACTATTTTGTTTTGTTTGAATTATCTTTTAAAAGGCAGTTTGACACAGACACTGAGAACTCTGACTTCTAACTGGACTGTTAGATTTTCAATCCTGGCTTCTCAGCTCACTAGCTTTTTCTTCCATTGAGTACATATCTCTTACATTTGTTAGAACTACCAAATGTAAGTTAATATCAGTGATTGCTTTTAGTATGACTTTTAAAATTTACTTTTGTAAGACCTTTCCAACAGTTTGTTAAACTAGTATTAGGTGTGCTTGAAATATAGTGAATATTTAAATTTTAAAAAATTACAATAAAAATGATGACAATATTATTGTTACAAATTATTATAATAAAAGATGCATTGGGCCGGAGGGTTAGCTCAGTGGTTCCGGCGCCTGCCTCGCAAGCACAAGGTCCTGAGTTCAATCCCTGGTAACCTCATACTATGCTGGGCATGGAGACTCATACCCACCAGCAATCAGTACCACATAGCACAGTGCGTGGTGGCTCACTCCTGTAATCCCAGCACTCGGGGAGGCAGAGACAGGAGGATTGCTGAGTTCGAGGCTTGCCTGGACCTACATAGTGAGCTCAGAGCCAGCCTGAACTACAAAGCGAGACCCTGTCTCAAAAAAAGAAAAAAAAAAAAAGATGCATTGCTATTAAATGTTCCCCTTCACTTTGAACACTCTTCTCCCATCACTCTTGCCACTTTCTGAAGCAGTTCTGGAAGTCATCTTCTGTTAACGTCTTCATTTATGCTCTCATGGCTGCCTCAATGGCCTGAATAGACTGACAATGGTTTACTTTTCCTGTCACAGGGTGAACAAGGTCGATGAGGCTACAGTGTAAGTTTCTACAAGCCTAATTTTCAGAAGGCACCATTTACTGGTAGCATTCATTGCATTTCTGATTAGTCTTCGCAAAGACACTAATAAGAGGACTTTCAGAACTGCTTTAGAGAGTGGCAGAAACAGTGGGAAAAATATGTTCAAAATAAGAGGGAATATTTTGAGGGGGTTAATGGCAGCATTATTTCTTTTTGTAATTATTTTTTAAAAATTTAAACATATATTGTATATTTCAAGGTAGGTATGGTACCACTTGAGCTAAATCCCTCGCCCTTACTGTGTATTTCAGTCATGCTTCATATGTCTGTTAATATATCACTGGGTAAGGGAACCTAGAGATGGGCAGAGTGGGAGAGAGATGCCAGATCAGAATTTTAATTTGATTACATAGTGAAATAAATTATTGCATCTAATAACATTTGCCTTTCTTTACTTAATGTGTTTTATTTAAAGAAATGTGTGTGTCTACACTGGCCAGAGGTGATTTTTTGTTTTTGTTTTCTTGTTGGTTATTAAAACCCAGGCTTCATGCATGCTAAGCAAACATTCTGCCACTTAGCTACAGACCCAGCACTGGCTAGAGGTCTTACTATGCTTTGGAAGGAAGCCACTAGTCATATATCTCTATTAATAATTATCTGACACAAATGCCAGCTCTTCTTGTTTACTCCTTTTAGAGGGTTTGCATTTCATGGTTAACATTTAACCCCTTAACAGCTATCTCCGCCATTGCTTGGGCAGGTATCATTTCATCCAGTCAGTTCTTACATTGAGTAAATTTGATGAAATGGTCATTTTTATATTTCCTCTTATATTATATAACCAAAAAATACACAATTTTTGGTCATATTGTATTAAGTAATTGTAATGGCAAGTGGTTAAGTTTCCCTGAGGGGGTAAAAAACCCAGCCTGGACATACAGCTTAGGGATTGAGCATTTCCCCAGCATGTGTGACCCCCCCGGGTTCAATCCCTAGTACCACAAAAAGAAAAAGAAAAAATAGCCACTTCTTTAGGACAAATTTGGGTGTATTTATACTCTTACTTTTTTTTATACCGAGGATCAAACTTAGGACCTTGTATTTACAAGGCCCGTGCCAGAACCACTGAGCTAAATCCCTGGCCCTCTATACTCTTAACAGTGAATATTTAAAACTGTAGGAAGAAAGAAATACATCTACTTTCGTAGTCTAATAAATATTTGTGTTTGTTTTTTAGAAAAAGCAGAGAGATCTCGCTAAGATGAGAAAATGTCTCAGGCCAGAAGAATTGACAAATCAGATGAACCAAATAGAAATAAGCATGCAACATGAACAACTGGAAGAAAGCTTCCAGGAACTAGTGGAAGATTACCGGCGTGTTATCGAACGACTGGCTCAAGAGTAAGATTATTCTATTTGTACCAGAAGCTCACA
>PVIC010033358.1:0-20179 GCA_004025085.1 Thryonomys swinderianus
CTAAGACCTTAACTAATCAATCGATTCATTGAAGAGACATCGTTCTGTGTTACCAGGCCGGTCTTGAACTCTTGGGGTCAAGCAGCCCCTCAGCGGGCCTCCAAGTGCCTGTTTCTGCAACAGCATTGGTCTTTTCTCCTGCTTCCAGCCCCTTCTGCTTCCCTGAACCCATTTCTTCTTACCTGTCTTGTTTATTTCTCTCCTCTCTTTCTCTTTCTTTGTATTCTATTTGATTTTCTAAGTCTGAAGAATGGTTATTTTCTCCTTGTGAAAGCAAAAGCCCCACAGTTTGATCGTGCTTGTTTGGGTAGCAATAGTTAGGGCTTTCTTTTGGTTTGTCCATAACAGTGAAGCAGGAATGACAAGTTAGAGCAGTAGCGGCTGCATGTCAAGTCCGCCTGATGTCCTGGACCTTCAGGAAGTGCTTGAAGAACAGAGCATTAATGGCTGTAAAACGGTTCAGTGAAATATTACTGTATAATACAAGGAAATCTCTTGTTTTCACGTGGAACAGATGTTTGGAAACCACCTCTCACCGTGTTATAAGGTCAATCCTGAGTGTGGGAAGCTCATAAACCCTGGCCTTGTCCCTTTAGACATTGGTCAGTGTCATGAGAAAATGCAGTGAATGCCTAAGGACAGCCGTGAAGTGAAATCTGGAGCTTTATGAGACACATTCAATGGGCGGAAGAGCAGCATGCGAAGCTGAGGGGAAAGTCTGTCTCATCCACACGCGGCCACAGTAGTCGGGGTCCTGTGTTTTAAGGACAGACACCTTTATTGATGACCAGTGGCTAATGATCGTTCAGGCTAAGGCTGCGATGGGCCCAGGGGAGGCCCGTTGTCAGTACTAGTTGGTGAGCTAAGCTGGAGTGAACCACCCCACAGACGGACTCTGTGCGGGGCCGTGTGTAGGGATTTGGGCAGGAGCTGGGCAGTTAGATCGCTGCTCTGTCCTGCTGTCCACCGCGGAGGGGAAGAGGAAAAAATGCAAATACGTATGAGAACTTTAAAATCTGTTTTCTCAGCTGCTTTGTGTTGGCTCAATTAACCTTCAACCCTTAGTAGCTCCAGACATTTATAATGCAATGCATTTTGTGATGATTCTGAATCAGCAAAAAGAGGTAAAATTATGTTTAGTATGTTCTGTGGACAAGAGATTTATAAAATCCAATTTAGAAAGAATTCCACTAAAATAATAAACATAATGGGACCAAGATATTTTTGTTAACTTATTTTGTTAACTACTACTTCCAGGGCTAGGGATGTAACTCAGTGGTGGAGTGCTTGGATAGCATTCCGGGGGTCCCGAGTTCAACCCCAAATTCAAACCACAAAGATCTGATGCTGCTACTTCCTTCCTGATCAGATAAATAAATTGTTGCTCTAACTTTGTGACAACTATATAAACAACTCCTCTTTGTTTGTTCATCATATTTCTTCTGAACATAAGAGGCAGTAATCATGTCCAAATGCTAGAAAAATTCAGGGCCCTTGCTGCATAGTGGATAAAATAATCTCACTTTCACAAATAGACTCATGGGCAGAATGGCCCAGTGACAAGGCTATAAACCAGAATGCAGCGCTGTCAGTAACAGAAAGGAGCTTCCTGGACTTTTGGGACTACTGATAGCTTCCGGGGCGCCCTTGCCAAAACTCCGTTTGTGATCTCCTTATGAAAAGCAGAACCAGGTTTTAGAACAGAGATTAGCAAACTGTTTTAAAGGCCCAGACAGTAAGGATTTCTGTGCTACAGCTGTTCAACTTCATAGTACAAAAATAGCCATGGTGGTATTGGTGGTGTGGGCAGCTGGGTACGTAGCTCAGCAGCACTGCATCTGCTTGGCAAATGCAAGGTCCTGAGTTCAATTCCTGGTTACTGCCTCTCCCCACCAAAAGAAAAAAAAAATAGCTATAGTCAACGCTTAAACAGACTGGCTCCAATAAAATGGTTTTTACAAGGACAAATGTGGGCTAGACTCTGTTGCAGAGAATGATACGGACTTTTTAACTGAGTGATGTTTCCTGTGGTCAGCAGTAGGCATACTCTCTCTCACCCAGACAAACCATCTTTCAAAGGTAACTTTTCTAGGACATAATCCGCCAGCGATCTGCTGGTCTCTTCTTTTTCTCTTTTTTCCCTCACTCCTCCTTCTTTGTCTCTTAGGAGCTTCTTAACCTCTGCTTATAGTTCAGCCCCAACCCAGGACTGAAGCTCACTTCCTTTTTTTTTTTTGAGACAGGGTCTCGCTTTGTAGTTCAGGCTGGCCCTGAGCTCACTATGTGGCCCAGGCAAGCCTCGAACACAGCAATCCTCCTGCCTCTGCCTCCCGAGTGCTGGGATTACAGGCGTGAGCCACCATGCCTGGCATTGTGGTATGTGGTATTGATTGTTGGTGGGCGTGAGTCTCCACGCCCAGCATTGTATGTGGTTACCGGGGATTGAACTTAGGACCTTGCACTTGCAGGCAGGCGCCGGAACCACTGAGCTAACCCTCCGGCCCTCTCACTTCCTATCTTAAGCAAGCGGGTGACACTGAGGAGCACCAGCTCAGCCTGGCTGTCCGCTCTGCTCTCACTCCAGACCAGGGTCAGGTCTGGCCCCGCCCCATCTGTGGGGGCCTCTCGTGGTTCCCCACTCCTTCTAAGGGTGAAGTTCTGTTTTCTCCTATTTGTAGTCATTTCAGTCACAGGATTTTCAAAGAGACCAGACACTACATTAAAAACCAAAATAAGCTGTTCTGTCTTTGGTTGCTGAGTACCTACTGCATGAGAGAACCTGGCATATTGTCATTTATAAAAGAATGTATGTTACCACGCTTTATCAGAACAAAACAATCTGGTCTTACAACAGAATAAGACTTCAACAGTGTCAACAATTAAACATTATATAATTTAAGTCATACAGTTCAACAGATTGAACAAGTATGGTTTAGTACAAATTATATGGACTGAATACAACGCAGTGTTAGAATGTACAGTTCAATGCTTTTGGTGGGAGGTTGTATCTACCAGATACTTGGAACTTGGCTAAGTTAAAAGACAGAACGGATATGTTCCAGGTGACGGTGTTAATATCCACAAGCAGCTAGTATGTGTGGGGGAGGGGAGGTCAGGCAGGCGAAGGTGCCAGAAGGGAGGACGAGGCAAAGCACAGGGAGGTTTTGGGGTTATCAAGAGAACAGGGAACATCTAACAGTTTGTTTTGTGTCTTGGTGGAGAAAGCAAGTTGTAGTAGTAGAAAGATGGACTAAAACCTAGAAGTTCAAGGTTCCAGTTTCAACCCTGTCGTTTATTAACTGTGAGACCTTGACATCATCCCTTGAAGTCTTTGAGCCTGTTTCCTTTGAGCCTGTTACCAGTCAACTGCTAAGGAGAGATCATGAAGCTGTCCTGAGGATGAAACAAGGGGTGATCTGTGAAGAATGTTCTGCAAGTCATGACCACAGACTAGGTTCTCTAAGGTCTAAGAGGTTGCAGTGATACCAGGGACAGTAGCGGTGTGGGAAGACATGCTCAGAGGTCTGAGCAAAGTGAATGTGAGGGAGAAGGCAGAAGACAGCCTGCTTCAGTCTCAGGTTGCTGTGTTCCGTGTATGTGTTTCCCCTGATTCATATGTTAGAACTCACACGCCAAAGGGACGGTGTAGAAGGTGGGGCCCTTGGGAGGTACCCGGCTTTCTGTGAGAGCTCCGCTGTCAGGAGTGGAGTTTGGCTTTTCCAACGGGGCTGGAGGGAGAACCTCGGATTCCAGGTCCTTTGGCCCTGTCATCTCTTCCCCTGCGTACGAAACAGCGCTCCCCTTCTCTGTACTTTTGCTGTGCGAAGGTGCAAGAAGAATGTGTCCTTCACGAAGAGCAAGGCCCTCCCCAGATACCAAAGACGCTGGCACATCCATTTTGAACTTCTCCATCTCTAAAACTGCAAGAAATAAATTTGCTGTGTGTTTAAGTTACCCAGACTGAGGTATTCGGTTCTAGGAGCCCAAGTGGAATAAAAAGAAAAATGCCTGTACTGTACCATGTATGGATTAACAATTGAGAGCAGCTCAATGCAGTAAAATCCACAATACAATTATACTGAACGTATCCCCAGCGCTTCTTTGCCAATATAAATGCTATCTCCTAATCGCATTGTAAGCTTCAGTGACTACTGTGCGATACCTTCTGAGTGAGAAGAAGCTTCCTGCGGATTCAGCCAGGCGTGAGGCACAACCAGAGTTCTCTCCTCGTGGCTTCTACCGATGCCCCTGCAGCCTGTTTCCAGTCTGGAATATCTTCCTCCAGCAATCCAGTACCCCATTCCTTTACCATGACAAGAATATAACTAACAGAGTAAAAGTTTGCATGGGTGTGAGTTACTGCCTTGCAATAAAATGATCTTGCGGGGGGGAAAAAAAGAAAACCATGCCCTTGTGTTTGCCCCCAATGGCAGATTTACTGCTTAGTATCTCCTCATATCTTTTATCTTCCCTTTCAAGCTTAAAAATAGTCCACCTCTTTGCCCATCTGTTCACCACATTAATTGCTCTGGGCAGAAAGAACTTTCTCCAGTACAGTTCTTCCTGCTTGGGTTTGAAGTCCATTATGTAGCCCAACTGCTTTATTGTTTAACTTCTTAATCTTCTCATTGCTGGCATGGGGAAATATCCTTGGTGCCAGCTCAGGAGGATAGGTGCAGGTCCTAAAATAACCCTTAGCTATCTTTGTAAAAAACACGCCTGGGGCCGGAGGGTTAGCTCAGTGGTTCCGGTGCCTGCCTCACAAGCGCAAGGACCTGAGTTCGATCCCAGGTAACCACATATAATGCTGGGCATGGAGACACGCCCACCAACAATCAACACCACATACCACAATGCTGGACGTGGTGGCTCACACCTGTAATCCCAGCACTCTGAAGGCAGAGACAGGAGGATTGCTGAGTTCGCAGCGGCTTGCCTGGGCACCATAGTGAGCTCAGGGCCAGCCTGAACTACAAAGTGAGACCCTGTCTCCAAAAAGCAAAAAAAAAAAAAAACACGCCTGGCTTTTTCTGCAGGTGACCAGCCTTAGGCAGTGGTGTGGCCTGTTCCAGGTGAGGGTCAGCCGTCGAGTTAAACAAGATGTGCTCCACGCTGCAGTCTGCCTCCGGCCTGGGTGGGGGACTCAGAGACACGAGCCTCGCGCTCCTGCCCTTGGAAAGCACAAAGTCTACTTGTGTTGAAAAAAAGATTAAGAGATGGTTCTGAGCTAATTTCCTTACGACCTTGCTCTAGTTTCTTTTTCTAGGTAATGATTGAACTGATCCTATCAGTGGGTTCAAACAATGTTACTTAAAGATTTTTGGTGCTTAGAACCTGTCATAGTGTAGGCTCTCAAGGCCTCTTCAGAATCTTGTATTTTATATAATAACCCATATAAAATGTCAGGTGAAAGTTTTCAAAACTATTAATATTTAAAAGGAAGTAGACTAAATGAATCCTACAAGCTGTTCCTTTTTTTTTTTTCTTTTTCTTTTTTTTAGTGTTTTGAGACAGGGACTCACTTTGTAGTTCAGGCTGGCTCTGAACTCACTATGTAGCCCAGGCTGGTCTTGAACTCAGCAGTCCTCCTGCCTCTGCCTCCTGAGTGCTGGGATTACTGGCAGGAGCCACCACATATGGCATAGTGGTGTGTGGTACTGGGGATCAAACTCTGGGGACCTTGCTCTTGCAAGGAAGATGCCAGAACCTCTGAGCTAAATCCCTGGCCCCTAAAATCTCTTCCAGTTCTGATTTTATGTAAGTCAAAGACTTTGCAAAAAAAAATATATATATATATACATATATATATATGTATGTATATATACATACATAGCACACAGAAAAGATTATCAACATATACAATGAATATATGAATTAAGTAGAGGACACATTGCTATTAACTTTTCTAAGTACACCTCTTCACTTTAAACACCCTCATCCCAGTGTTCTTGCACCGTCTGAAGCTGTTCTGGGAATTCCCTATCATGCCCTTATGTGGAATGATATGAACTACAGTGAGTATGGTGGCTGAGTGGGCTCCTAAATGGGCAGACCCTGAAGACCTTACGGTGGTGTGTCCTCCAACCACCTGTTCAGCACATCTTGCACTGGGTGACTTCTGTTGTCCAAAGTCAAATGTCTACGAAAGGTAAATGTCTTGAATCAATTCAGAACTTCGGGGCAGCCATGACAGTGCAAATAAAGACATTTACAAAAGAGGACTTCCAGAACTGCTTCGGGAACCATCAGGAATGATGGGAATGTGTTTAAAGCAAAGGGAGACTATTTTGAGAATTCATGGCAATTGTGTCTTTTAATATAATAAATTTAAAAAACAAATATTCACTGTATTTTTCAGTCACACTTCATTTAAGTATGTGCTGGGTTGTATAACAGAATTCTGTATCACTCATTCAACAAGCAATCATTAAATTCCTTGCAAACAAGCATGTCAAGTTTCTGGATGTCATAGCTACCAGTTAGGAGCCCTATGGATTTGGATCAAAGTATGTGAAAGTTAATGTGGTTGATAATGCTAGAAAATTTTGAAAGGCAGAAAAAGAAATAAAGAGAAAAATTGTTACTAGATTCCTCCACCATAAACCAATTTTTCTTATACTTCTGATTTGTTTTCCTCAAGGGTATGTTCCTATATATCGTGGTATTTTAATATTTTGAATACTGTAAGTTGAACCTTCTTAGATTACCAACTTAAGACAGTTTGATTTCTGATTTTTCAACTTTACAATGGTCCAAAAGCATTCCCGTGCTACCATGCTGATTTACACTTCAAATGCAGTATTTACTCCATTACATGAAATTATTCTGTACTTTATTATAAAATAGGCTTTGTGTTAGATGATTTTTGCCTAACAGTGAGCTACTTTAGGAACACATTCAGAGGTAGGTTATGCTAAGCTAAGGATGTTCAGTAAGTTAGGTGTGTCAAGTATATTTTTAATTTAGGATACTTTCAATTTATGAAAGGTTTATTGGGAGATACCTATAATAAATTAAGGAGCATCTTTTATACTCATACACACATAGTTTTATATCCTGGCTTTTTGTTTAGCCTTTAAGTGTGTGGAAATTTTCCTAAGTGCTACAAGGGTCAGTGTTGTGGCTTATATCTAGGTGTCTCCCAAAGCCTCATGCACTTACAGGTGAAGATTTTGGAACTAGCTGGATCTATGATATGTGATACTGGGATTAAGGATGTGTGGTACTAAACTAGTCTACTGTTTGGAATTAGCATATAGGTCGGAGTGGCATCACCCAGAGGACTAGGAGACACGAAGAAAAACCAGGCTTGCTGCTCATTGCCTTCTTCCTGCCCTGCCATGAACTGTTTCTCTTGTGTGATGCCCTTCTGCCACGCTGCCCTCCCTTGGAGCCAGCCATCTATGGACTGAAACCCTATGAGCTGAAATAAGCCTTTCCTTTTTAAATTTTGGGTATAAGATATTTTGTCCCAGCAATGAGAAAAGTAACTAAGGCAGACAAATATATATTACCTAACAATATAGCACAATGCAATGTGCGCTCAAGTAATATTTACAAATCCAGTTGTTATTATTACATGCATATGTGAAAAGCTAATATTTTTATTCATTGTCTGATAATAAATGCTCCTGATAATCCATTTTCTGATGCTGAATATACGCATATTTTGTGGTCAAGCAGCTCCATTGCTAAATTTATAACAAACAGAAATGCATACACATGTTCTCTAAAACAAAAATTTTAGAATGTTGTAGGAACAGTACTAATATTGGGGATAAACTAGAAATTGCCCATTTGCCTATCAGCATATGTGGAGAAGAATATGTGGATTCATACAAGGAACATAAAATAGCAATAGTAATGAACAATCTACAACTACCAGAAACAAAATAATGCATACTGCATAAGTCCATTTGCATAAAGACCAGAAAATTTAATCTGTACCACTGGAAATCAGAAGAGGATGCATAAGAAATGTTGGATGTTGGTACCACTTATTTTTTATTCAGGTACTAGTTACATGGTAGTGTCTGTTTAGAAAACACATCAAACTGTACAGATAACATATAAGCCTTTATGTGTAAACATTTTATCTCAAATTAAAATTTTTAAAGAACTTCTGTCATTTTCTAAATTATAGATGTCTCAATATGCTGTTAAAGTGCCAGTAAGTACTTTAAGACTTTGCTAACATTCCACTTAACAGTAGAACTGACTATCCTATGCATCCATTTGTTAAGAACCCCTTGAATGCATTATAGTGCTTACTACACTATGTTAATATTGTTTCCTCTGTATCATCCCAATTTTAGTATATGTGCTGCCTAACTGAGCACAGTTACTATTTTCTTTTTCTCATAGTAGATAAGTTTCCCCGAGGTACTCACTGAGTGAGGGAGGAATCTGCCTGGGGAATATGTGTGAGCCAAGACCTTGCCTTACCCTGTTGTTTCTATTATGCTTGTCACAGTCCTGGCTGCTGGGATCGTTTTGATATTTTATTACATTGCTCTGGGCCAAAGTATGCACCTCTCTTAATCACTAATTTTTTGAACATCTTTCATGTGTTTCTTCACCACTTGGTGAAATGTTTGTTCAAATCTTTTCCAATTTTAATAGGATCATTTATTTTCTTATTATTGAGATAGAGTTTGTAAAATATATTTTAGACACAAATACTCAGCAGATATAGTAATTTATAGAATATTTTTTCTGGCCTGTGGATTTCATTTCATGTGAGCTATAGATCAAGGATTTTTCTTTTTGCCTAGGAATCTCCAATTTTTCTAGGACCAATTGTTGAAAAATCCAACACTTCTACACTGAGTTGCTTTTACACCTTTCACAATAATCAGTTGCCAGTATATGCATGATCTCAGCTCTCTGCTGTTTTTATAATCGTATTTGTCTTTTTATCTTTCATCTGTTTCTGATTACACCAGTGCCACACTATTGATTAATGAATTTTTTTAAGTCCCCAAATCAGAGACTGTTTCTTCATTTTTGTTCATTGTTTAAAACAGGATTTTTTAATCTACTAATTTCAACAATAATAACAACAAGCCTGATGAGAATTTGGTAAGAATTGGATCCAACTCGTAGATCAATTTGAAAAGAATTGATAATAATTTTAAGTCTTCCAACCCATAAATACAGTGTATCCCTATCAATTATTTGGGTTAACTTATTTCTCTTATCAATTTTAGTGTTCAATGTGCAAGACTATATCTCTTGTCATATTTACCCCTATATGTATAAGTGGTATAATTTGTATTGTTTCAAATTTTAATTCTGTCACTATCACCTAGAAAGAGAATTGATTTTTATATATTAGTCTTGTATCTTGCCATCTTTTTAGACTCATTTAGTAGATCTAGTTGTTTATTTGTAGATTCCATCATTTCCTTTATCAGTCTTACAGTGATATATTTCACATACTGTGGATATTTTCATATTTTCAAATTTTATGTGGTTCAATCATCTTTTTAAAATTTTATTGTTTATTAGTGCATTTTAGGTGGAATTGATTTGCATCAAGGATTTGCACCTGTACGTGATATAGCTTGATTCTTATTCTTTCCCATTCCTGTAACCTCTTCATATCCATCAGTTTTTTTAATAATAAAATATCTTTGTAAAAAGGAAAAACAATGAAACAAAGCTTAGAGGAAAATGACTAAAGAGTGAACAGGATTTGATAAGATATAAGCAAGGCAAGGATAGTGGTAATTACAAGGTTTAAAGCCCTAGTCAGAGCAGAAATTGGGAAATGGTAGGGATATTGATTAATGTGCTTAAGTGGTATCAGCTGTAAATGAAAATGTTTTAATAGACAACTACAATGTAAATGTAAGATTGAGGTTGAAAATATAGACTTAGAAATTAGTCTGGTACTGCTATGAAAGCCAAGCACAAATCAGAGTCAAGGATGCTATGCACCTTGTGCCTCCCTGAAATCTAACTCATACTGTCCTGTTGTGTGGAAGACATATTTCCAACTTTTCCAAATTGTAGTTCCTTACAATTTGTGTAAGTGTTAAGATACATTGGGTAGGGCCAGAGGATTAGCTCAGTGGTTCCGGCACCTGCCTTGCAAGCGCAAGGTCCTGAGTTCGATCCCCAGTAACCACATACAATGTTGGGCGTGGAGACTCACGCCCACCAGCAATCAATACCACAGGGCGTGGTGGCTCACGCCTGTTATCCCAGCAATTTGGAGGCAGAGACAGGAGGATTGCTGAGTTCCAGGCTTGCCTGGGCTACATAGTGAGCTCAGGGCCAGCCTGGACTACAAAGCAAGACCCTGTCTCTTTGGACCTTGCCCTTGTGAGGCAGGCGCCAGAACCATGGAGCTAAATCTCCGGCCCCATTGCCTCAATTTTAAAATTTACTTTCTTGGTTACTGTTGAAGTTAAAAATATCTGAGTAAGTGTATTGCCCATTTTTATTTCTTTGTGAGCTACCTGTTTATATCCTTTGCAGGACTATAAGACACTATCTTAAATATTAATTACCATCTTAGAGAGCAGTTACTTTAAACCTCTCCTCTTATGAGTGGAGAAACTAAATCACAAAAAACCCTGAGTTCAGAGTTTGCTAAACTTGTGCAAAGCTTACAGTGGGTGAGCACTTTGTTAAGTGAATTCTTTGAGTGTACACAGCAGTGATTAAAAATAATTTGCCACTGGGACGGAGGGTTAGCTCAGTAGTTCCGGCGACCACCTCACAAGCGCAAGGTCCTGAGTTCGATCCCCGGTAACCACATACAATGCTGGGCATGGTGACTCACGCCCACCAACAATCAATACCGCATACCACAGTGCCGGGCGTGGTGGCTCACGCCTGTCATCCAGCACTCGGGAGGCAGAGGCAGGAGGATTGCTGAATTCCAGGCTTGCCTGGGCTACATGGTGAGCTCAGAGCCAGCCTGAACTACAAAGTGAGACCCTGTCTCAAAAGAAAAAAAATAAAATTTGCCACTTGGCCACTTGTGATGGAGAGAAAAAAGAAAGATTCTAGTTGAAATTATCCTAAAGAAACCTTCTCTGTGAACAGGCTGCTACCTGCCCAACAGCTCTTAGGAAGGATTGCAGTGCAGCAGTGCGAGTATGCGCCTAGCAGAGGCCTTTCTGCCTCCACTGTGCTGGAATGCACCCTGCTCTCAAGAGCCAGGGACATAAATATCACATTGCAAAGTACAAGTAAGTATTGTGAAGGAAACATGACGGGTACGTGAGAGCACCAAGTTCGGGGACTATTTAAATAGCATCGAGGAAGTGACATTTAAACTGAAACCTGAAACACAGGTAGGAGATATCCAGCCGGGCAAGAGTTCGCTGAAGGGTTTTCAGTGGGGCGGATAAGGCCCAAAGAAAGGTGTGTTTGACAAACTGACAGGAAATCGGTGTGGCCTCGGGAGAGTGCAGGATGAAGCTGGAGCGGCAGATTGTGCAGAGCAGGTGAGCCGATCGTGGGGGTCCTGGGGCTCGCCGGGCTGCCTGGTCAGCAGATCCGCTCGGCTGCAGTGAGGACGCTGGGCCAAGAGGCCTGGGGTAGGGGCTGCGTGGTCACCGGCCTCCAGGGAACAGAGAGACAGGGCGGTGGTGCCGGAGGAACAAAGTTACTGGCAAATGTTTCAAGGTTCGGACTCGAGCTTTGCATTTCAGGAGGGTCTTTGAAGCACTGTGTTCCACAGACCCCGGAGTGGTTTGCCTTCGTGGGTGGTGTTGTAGGAGAAAAGATTTAATTTTTCACCCATGGCTGGTTTCACGACTGAGACACCCCGCAGCACAGGCTGGATTAACAGGAGAAAAGCACCTGAGTGTATCTGACATAAAGTTCACTTGATGCAGGAACCTTCATAAGGAAATGGGGATTCAGAGAAGCAGAGAAGTTTGTGTACTTTGAGGCTGTTTGGTGACAGTCCTGGAGAAGCGTGAGCAGAGGGGAAGAGTCTGGTCTCGCGGCAATAAATGGGGGCGCTTGGCAAGGCCCACTTCTCCTCTGCCTCTCTGTGTCCGGTCTTCAGAGCGAAGCTTGTCCCTTTCCTCCGGGAAGAGGAGGGTCTTGCTTCAGGAGAGAAGGTCAAGGGCAGGTGACCATGACTTCCTGCTCTGCTGTCCTCTCCAATACCGTGGCGCCTTGTTTAGGGCTGCCTTGCTGAACCCCACAGTGGCATCTTCTAAATTCATTGCTACTTGTCAGGGTGACCTCAGCACCGTCACGTGGGCTGGGCCTCTGCTTGTCCCCCAGTGAGGGGTGTTTTTCTCTGGGGGCTCCAGCACGTGAAGGACAGGGTGCCTTCGGACATGCACGCAAGACGTCCTTACTGGAGAAGCGATGGGGTTTTCCGGCAGAGCCCAGGAGGTGCGCACAGGCGCGGGGGAGGGGGCAAGACACCCTGCTCTTCAGAGAAGACTTTGTGCTCCTCACTGTTTTCCAAAACTTCATGGTTTCTGCGCTGCAGACCTCTGAAAAAGAAATTCTTCGTAAGGAAAATTGCTTTATGTGATTTAATAATAAAGAAATGGAATCATCTTTAGGCAGGATCCCTCTTTCGTTAAATTGCTTAAGGACGTGAGCATGTACCTGAGACCTGTGATGTACCGGGCATTGTGAGAACTGAATCACCCCACGTGGCCTTCTAAGATGAGCGTCAGCGGCACAATTTACAGATGCGCGTGTTGACCTTTCTTGTAAAATGTCAACATCTGCTCTGTTGTTACCCGAGAATTGAAAAGAGAGTCATCTGAACCTCTCTTCTCCCAAGTAGGGCTGAAATGAACATTGGTTTAAATGTCGTATGAGTGCATTTAAGCGGGACTGAACCTAGAGCCAATTCAAGTCTTCTTTACACCCCAAAAAATAAATGAAGTGTCTTAATCTAGAAATCAGATGGATATTGTCAGGTTAAATTAACTTTTATAAAAACAAAGTAACCAACGTGAGAGCCAATTAGCATTCAACTTCCGGACATCTTCGGACCTTCCCTGATTCCACACCTTGCCCCAGTCTCCTCTGTTAGGAAAACCAGTTGAAATAAAGAAGGTTTTAACTACTTCCGAACATGCGTGCTGGCCTGCAGGACGGAGCGGAACTGCTCGGCTCCTGGGACGGGAGCACTAGGCATGCGCAGATGGTCGTTTGCGCAGCAGATTGTTCGTATGTGAAATGAATTGGATCAAAGTCTTAAATTACTAAGCCCTTCCGAAGGCCCTCTGAAAAACAATTAAATTCCAGGTATTTTAATTTCATTCAATTTTAAAACTAGTTTTCCCCGTAATACGGTCCAGGCGTGCAGTAGGCCCTGAGAGTACGGGGCTGCCACAGAGCTGTCTGGGCTTCCTCTTGCTGAAAGGCCTGGGAGCCACGTCCGGGCACAGGATGCCACCCCAGCCTCAGCAAGAGGAGACTGGCGAGGCCAGGACCAGACCGGGAGTGCTCAGAGAGAGCACGGGAACCCCAGGCAGTTTTGAGCGTGTTACACGGGACCTAAGAGACAGATCATAGTTTTAAGCAAGGCGCAGTCAGAATTGCTCTTGCCGATTACATGTGTGAACCTTAAAAAAGAGCGAGAGTCTTCCTGGTTTGTCTTTTGCTACCTCAGGCTGTTCCTGCGCATTTCAGAAACTCCTGAGTCTGTTCACCACGGTGCCCCGGGTCCCGTCGTGCCGCGCTTGGCCCTGCCGCCCTCAGCGTGGTGCGTGGGCGGCGCCTCAGGACCTGCGGGGGTGGAAGAGGAAGGAGGCTGGCAGGAGCCTGCCGCAGCCGGGCGTCCAGCCTGCCAGCCACAGGCCCTGCCGCCGGAGTTGTCACTCCCACCTCCCCCGTGTATCTGGTCGGCACAAGGGCGGCAAAGTAGCCCTTCTGGCCAAGGTGGCTGTTCATTATTGAGTTTTTGTGCTTTCTGGTCCATGGAGCCCCGTTTTTAACCCGAGTGGATTTTTGTTCATTTCAGTCAAAGGTTCTTGACTAAGATATCTTTCCTTCTGATCAGCAATCGGTCTACTTCTCCATTTATTTATTTATTTATTTATTTATTTATTTATTTATTTATTTATTTATTTTGCTTTTTGAGACAGGGTCTTGCTTGTTTTGAGACAGGGTCTCGCTTTATAGGCTGGCCCTGAGCTCACTATGTGGCCCAGGCAAGCCTTGAACTCAGCAATCCTCCTGCCTCTGCCTCCCGAGCGCTGGGATTACAGGCATGAGCCACCATGCCCGGCATTGTGGGGTGTGATACTGATTGCTGGTGGGGGTGAGTCACCACGCCCAGCATTGTTGTATGTGGTTACCAGGGATCGAACTCAGGACCTTGTGTTTGCGAGGCAGGCAGCAGAACCACTGAGCTAAATCTCCTCTGGTCCTCCATTTATTTTAGAACTTCCACTTAATTCCTTCTTATCGAGGTTTTCTATGCTTGCTTAGTTAATATTGCAGCACTGAAAGGAGTGATTAAAAGTAACCAGGTTGGTGGCTCACGCCTGTCATCCCAGCACTCGGGAGGCAGAGACAGGAGGATTGCTGAGTTCGAGGCTTGCCTGGGCTACATAGTGAGCTCAGGGCCAGCCTGAACTACAAAGCGAGACCCTGTCTCAAAAAAAAAAGTAACCAGGTTGGAAATTATTCCTCCCCAGTCCTCTGCATCTGATTTCATTGAGACCTTTATTTCCGTTTGGAAAGCAGCATTTCTCTTACCCATGCACTAAGTAACCTCTGCTGTGACCCATGCGGGACTCACAAATACACATGGACCATGTCCTCCGGGAGCACAGGGTTTAGGGAGGCACAGTGGCAGACAGAGGGGGTGTCACTCAGGTAACACTGGGTGCTGCGGAAGCACACGGGGCAGCACCGGCCCGGCCTGGGAAGGAGCTCCGGGCAGTGGAGAGGAGGAAGAGCTCTTCTAGGAGGCGACACCTGTGTATTGAAGTGAATCGAGAGGGAAAAATAGGATTTAGCCAGAGAAAGAAACTGAAGAGGTTGGTCTTTGTTTGTGCTGGTCAGGTCTCCGCTACTATAGACAACAGTGGAGATTAACTTATAAAGAGAACAGGGCTTGTTTTGTTTTCCAGCTTTAGAGCTGCAGACTGCGGTCAGTTGGCCCCGCTGTTTGGGGCCAGTGGCCGTAAATCATGGCTGGCGTACAGCATGGAGCAGAACTGCTCAGCTCCTTGCCTGGAAAGGAAAGGAAAAGGAAGGAACTATGGTCCCATAACCTTCCCAGGTGCGTGTGCCGTGGCCCGAGGGCCTCCCACTAGGGTCACCTCGTAGACTCTCTGCCACCACCCAGTAGCACCAGCCTGGGGACCTGGCACAAAGGCCATCTGGGTCATTCAGATCCAAATGATTTCTGAAACATTCATGGGCTCACATGAGCAAGAACATGGGAAACCGCAGAGGGATCCAGATGTCTTGTGTCCAAGTATACGTGAGTTTTGTTCCCCAGAATTATCTCTTAAAGTAAAAAGAGATGTCTTACATTCAGGTCTTTATTTTAAAACCTTGTGGACTGCTCAGTGGTTCCAGTGCCTGCCTAGCAAGTGCAAGGTCCTGAGTTCGATCCCAGTAACCAAATACAACAAAACTGGGCGTGGTGACTCACGCCCATAATCCCAGCAATCAGTACTATATACCACAGTGCCGAGCATGGTGTCTCACATCTGTAATCCCAGCACTCAGTAAGCAGAGGCAGGAGGATTGCTGAGTTGGAGGTTTGCCTGAGCTCCATAGTGAGCTCAGGGCCAGCCTGAACTACAAAGCGAGACCCTGTCATAAAAACAAACAAATAAACAAGTAAAACCTTGTATGTTTAGAAGGCACTCTCTCAATTACTTCATTTTGAACCATAAAATAAGATACAATGCCATGAATCTATCTCTGTCACTGTTTGCTTGAATGCCTCTGAAGGTTACTTAGAAGGGAAACAAAGAAATTCAATATAGGCAAAAAGGTTAACAAGTATGTGGGGGCAGGGAATGAGTTCACAATTGTAAGTCTTGGATATCATTGCCAGTGAGCCTTTTAAAGATCACTTTAAAGTGAAATACATTTAGCGGTTGCATTGTGGAGATCAGGGGTATACACTCACAGGATGAACAGAAAAATAAAATTGTCCTCATTTTAAGCAAATGGATATTGGTGGCTTGAGATAAAATTTCTAGTGATAGCATCACAGACGAATTAAAAATTTGTTTTCAGTTCTCAAGATGATAGAGTAAAGCTATTTTCACTTCCTTCTCCTCTTTCAAATTCCCTAAAGGATAAAGAGGGCAATTAGCAGAGAGAGGCACAGGACACATCCTGAGCAACCGTAGGAGATGTGTAACTCTGGTTGGAGTACTGTGGCCCAAAAACCAGACGCAGTCGCCTCGTTTTTCAGATGTAGAAACTGCAGTCCTGAGGAGCGGTGATGGGAAGCAGGACCTCTCCTGGGTTCCTGAGCCCAGTGGTCATGAGCCAAATCGACAGCACCCCAAGAACTGGGTAGAAATTCAAATCATTGACCCACTGCAAGATCTTACAGAACAAGTAGAGTCTATTTTCTCTCTTCTTTCCTTCCTCCCTCCCTTTCTTTCCTTCTTTCTTTATTTTTCTTTTTTTCTTTTTCTCTTTCTCTTTCTCTTCCTTCCTTCCTTCCTCCTCCCTTCTTTTTCTTTCTCTCTTTCTTTCTTTCTTTCTTTTTCTTTCTTTCTTTCTTTCTTTCTCTTTCTTTCTTTCTTTCTTTCTTTCTTTCTTTCTTTCTTTCTTTCTTTCTTTCTTTCCTTCCTTCCTTCCTTCCTTCCTTCCTTCCTTCCTTCCTTCCTTCCTTGCTTCTTTCTTTCTTCTCTCTCTCCCTCTCTCTCTCTCTCTCTCTCTCTCCCCAGTACAGGACAGCGCCAGAGTGAATCTGCTTTTTTTCTAGGTTGAGTGAGGGGAAGAGCTATTCTGGGGGCTTGGGGTGCTCAAGGGCAGCCTTACCTGAGTTTCATGCTCCCCAACAAGAACAGAGTAAGGGGCCAAAAGGAAGAAACTATGTCCACGCGAGAGAACAGGGAGAGGCTCGGGGAACCGTAGCCTGCCAGGACTGCCAGACACAGCGTGCATTTTAGAAACAGACTACAGAGTTTCCTGTGAAAACCTTTCAGGCAGATTCTGTTTTCCCGTTCTCAGAAGTGGAATCGCAGCTGTGCCCACCAGAGTGACTTCTCATTCCCTTTCTGAGCCATCTGAACACCGCGGTTTCATTCTGTGCCCCTGAGACCCGCACTTTATGGGTGTCGTCCACTCATTAAGCAAACAGCCGCTGTGCCTTATGGGTTTGAGGAGCATTTGTGTCACTTTGACCCTTGTTCATTTCCTTCTGGCACCATCTAGAATTCCTGCTAAATTTAGCGAGGGCCGATTTTCATGTAGTACAACAAAGACCTCTGCCCTGCATCTCTAAGTGTTACCTGCTCTGGCGTGGTTGGACAATTAGACCCTAAATTCACTTTTATTCAGCTGGAGCTAAAACTGTACCTACTCCTGTGTTTAAAAATAACAATTACTCAGTCAAGTCATTCTGAAATCTGTAACTAAATGATTACTTAATTAACCTTTGTGCACTCTGCATTATAGCTAATTTCTACAATTTTTCCTATGATTTCCAGCTGTCTGAGTGCTTAGTTCATTCACAGCTAAACCAGTGATAATTACCAAAGTTCCTAACTGTCCTCTACACGGCCATCCTCAATAAATATAATATTCTTCTAGGTTCCCTTCTGTTTATCAGTACCATTCAGTTCTCAATTTACTGAAAATACCAATGTAAAAAAAAAAAAAAGAAATTAGCAGAGTTTGAAAGAACACCAAAGGAAACATATTTAATAATAATAATAATAATAATAATAATAATAATAATAATAATAAAAGGAAAAAGCAACACAGTTATCAGGAACACTGCAGAATCTTGCAAACATTATGGGTTGGACCTGGTGAGCAAAAAGTAGTAATTTCTGGGGTTGAGATTTAGCTCAGTGGCACGGCGCCAGCCTGGATAGTACGAAGTCCTGAGTTCAATTCCCCAGGACCATGTGAAAAAGAAAGAAAATAGCAATTGCTCTGAACGTATTATTAACGTAAGGGATTTTCCTGACCAAAAGACTGGAAATAAATCCCAGTACAATCCATGGACCGTTCACAGCACTGGGAGTTTAGGGGTCAGTGGTGCTGAGGGGTGAGTCATCCAGCTGCTCGCTCCTCACCATCAGAAAGGGGCACAGCTGGCCATGCACCATCATATGGAGGTGGGATGCACCAGAGATCGGGCTTAAGCAACCCCAGAATAGCTCTGCTGAGTAGGAAGCGGCCCAAATGCCCATAATCCTCACTCTCGCTACATGACTTGACTTTGTGTTTTGAGACTGTGTTTTGTCCAGGCTGGTCTTGAACTCCTGGGCCCAAGCAGTCTTCCTGCCGAGGCTCCAAAGTATCTAAGACTGCAGATGCATACCCTGGCCCACTACCACATGACCTTCTTTATGTCTTGTACTGTGGCCTTGGGCTCTGGCCTGGTTGACACTGGTTCTGCATGACAGTGCAGGGACCATTTGTTCATTTTTAACTATCACAGCATTCTGTGGCCCCAGAATGTGGGAAGGGAAATCACCCCACGAGCAGAACTTCAAGTGGTGTGTCTGGTATATCTGATTGTTGTGTTTGGAAGGAACATGGCAGCAATTCTGTAGCTCAGAGGCTGCATGGGTCAGGGCCTTGGGAGAAACAGGAGTGGAAACTTAGTAACAAAGGTCTAGAGACAAGGTATGTGAATAGATCTGTCTGAATGGGCAAAGAATTTCAAGACATTTCCCCCTTGTTGAGTATTCATGGAAGGGTTATCTGATGGTGTGTACTCTGAGTCCATGTTCAATACAGTGTGTGGAACTGGTTCAGCTAGGACATTCAAGGGGTGGAAATAGGGTCGGCTCCGATCACTGTCACCCTTAGTAATGCATTAGGAAGTTTTTTTCCTGTCTTGCTTTTCTAGAGGTCTTAGTTCCAAAGAAAGGGAGGCTCCACCAGAAGGTACACAGACAGTTCTTTCTCTCACATGGAAGTTGAGATTGTCATTCACTCTTTTGGCTTCTCCATCTTCCCATCATACCATTATCATCTAATTTACAAGGTGTGATCACAAATATACAGCAAGGGCCAGAGATTTAGCTCAGTGGTTCTGCCGCCTGCCTAGCAAACTCAAGATCCCTGGTTCGATTCCCCTCCCCGTAACCACATACAGTGATATGATATTGGGCATGGTGACTCACGCCTACCAGCAATCAGTACCACACCCCACAATGCTGGGCATGGTGGCTCACACCTCTCATCCCAGCACTCGGGAGGCAGAGACAGGAGGATTGCTGAGTTCGAGGCTTGCCTGGGCTCCATAGTGAGCTCAGGGCCAGCCTGAACTACAAAGCGAGACCCTGTCTCAAAAAAAAAAAATTATACACACACACACACGCATACACACACACACACACACAGCAAATGTCTAAATTAAATTAATTACCCTGAAGGACATGTTGTGACTCATTGCACTCAAAATCCCTCCCTCACTTTGAGCAACCTATGCCACTCTCTGCAGCAGCTCAGGAAATGTCTCATGATTTTCTTTACAAACTGTGATTAAAAAAAAAAAATACACTCAGTGCTGCTGCCAAGTGCCATCTAACAGAGAGGCCGCTTGTAAGATGCTACCGTGGGCCCTTGTCCATCTTGTTCATTGAACCCCTGCTGTGAGACTTCTAGCTCTCCTCCAAAGTAAAAACGACCGTGACAATGTCTTAGGTCAATTCAGGACGTGGAGGCAGGAGGTAGTCATGATGATGCAAATAAAAAGGGACTCTAGGACTGCTTCAGAAAGTGGCGGGGATGATGGGAAGGTGTGTGTGGAATCAGAGGGTCACTACATGAGATAGTAATAGCAGTGTGTCTCTCACTGTAAAAATATTTTATTTTGGGCCGGAGGGTTAGCTCAGTGGTTCCGGCGCCTGCCTCGCAAGCGCAAGGACCTGAGTTCGATCCCCGGTTACCACATATAATGCTGGGCGTGGTGGCTCACGCCTGTAATCCCAGCACTCGGGAGGCAGAGACAGGAGGATTGCTGAGTTTGCGGCGGCTTGCCTGGGCACCATAGTGAGCTCAGGGCCAGCCTGAA
>PVIC010033359.1:0-20188 GCA_004025085.1 Thryonomys swinderianus
ATATGGATCTTGTGTGATGTGTATGATGTCTGCTTTCCTCAAGGAGGGATGAGCCATTGTGTTAACTGTACAGAGCATTTGTGATATCTGTAAAGTGCTCATGCTCATTTCTTCCCCAAAGATGATTCACAAAGATGTGTTTTGGAGGAGAGTGCTATGGACACAGTAGGAGGAACCCAGGGAATTTAAGTTACTCATGAACCCATCCAGCTTCAGAAGCTTTCTGAAGGGATGGTGGTTCATGTACACAGGGTGATTCCAGGCTCACAGGGCTCAGTACAGACAGAGGTCCTGGCCTGCTCTGTGCTCATTCTATTTCCTGATCTCCTCTGCTTCTGCCTTCATGGGCTGACACCAGCCCTTGTCTTATCTGTTTGGACAGGTGATTCAAGGCCTGTCATCTGCTTCGCCTTTTCTTCTCCTCTTTTACTTCCACTTTGGCAGCATCTCTGGCTGCCTTTGGGGGAAGACCACACTGTCCAGTCTATCTTTCTCTCCCAGGAACTACTGTGGCCTCCAGAAAGAGGAATGTTCTTGTTAAGGAGATACATGCCTGAAGTTTTACGTGGTTGCTTCCTTTGAATCCTTGATGGTTTCTGCTGGGGAGAAATCAACCTCAGTATCGTACTCCTATTGGAAGCTCAACTTTTTTTTTTTTTTTTGCGGTACTGGTATCGAACTCTGGCCCTTTCCAAAGGAGGTCTGGTACCACTTAAGCTAAATCCCTGCCCCAGAAGCTCAACTTCTGACTTCAGATATGTTGACAAAGTTTGAGTGAAACAGAGAACAGTTGGGCTAGGACAACCAGGGGCCAGAGAAGCCTACCTCTGAGAGGGAACAGGTGGGTCATCAAAAGTAGGAAGCTGGAAGGAAGCAGGTAAACAAGCAGGGTGCTAAAAACCTAGAAAGCTTGACAGGTTGGCAAGCACGGTAGACCTAGTGGCTTCTAGACCAGTGGCTGGAGTACCCAGACCTGGAAACCAAGAGGCAGCATGAAGGATGAAGCTGTTTCCTGATGGATGTAGAGTCTACTGCCACAGAAGGATCTCTAGGGTGAGTGGGCATGCAGAGAAAGTGACAGTGGTCTTGGTCAGTCCCAGAGCTCACGAATAGGTGAGGAAACAGCCTCAGGGAAAGACTGGGAATGTGATATGGGTTTAGGATACTGGACTCTGTCACCATCACGTTGGGCAGTACTGGCCACTTACTCGGATGCAGATGATAGCTAGAGGGCCAGGGGATTTCAAAGGCAATAGTGGGATGAGGCTATCATTCTACCACCTTCCTGTCCAGTCCTGTAACTATCACCGCAGGGGCCACTTTGGTAAAGCAGCCAATAGTCAGCAAAGTGCTGGATGTTAACTGGCTGACGTGTTCGATAATTGTGGATAGGTGAGTGCTTTCTAAGCTTAATATCACACTCACCCCAGGTTAGCTATTCAAATCTTCACTGCTTTTGTTGTGCCAGGAGAAAGCCTACGATGCTCATTTACTTCATGTCCTCTTGTCTCTATTCAAAAACGGAGCAGGCTCTGGGCCTCCTGACCTAGGAGAAACTTGTGTTCCTAATTTTGTCTCCCAAGCTGTCAAATTTGTGATGAGGATTTCAAGGACAGAGCGCCTCTGAGGGAAAACAAGTCAAACTGGCCCTTGCATTTACTTGATCCAAGAGTGATCTGCAGTCATAGCATGCAGAGAAAGGATTGTGTGTCCTACAGAAGAGAGAACATGGACCCTGTTCCCTGTCAGCACACAAGGGAGAGGGCCCAGTTGACATTGAAAGTTCATACATGAATGTCAAAGGGGTAGGACTGCAGGTTCCTGGACCTGCAGGACACAAAAGGGCAGGGACAGTAGAACATCTTTGGGTGACCTTTGGGGGGACGGCTTGTGCTCATGAGCATGAATCTAAGCTGGCAAAGTGGTCTGGACCTTGACCGTTCTGGAGACTGGGACATGTCAGAAGAAGGGACATAAGCTCTATCATAAGCATTTTCAGTTTTCGTCCATGGCATAGAAAAAGATACAGTCAAATTTAACTTGATTTTATAATGCTGGGCGTGGTGGCTCACGTCTGTAATCCCAGCACTCGGGAGGCAGAGACAGGAGGATTGCTGAGTTCCAGGCTTGCCTGGGCACCATAGTGAGCTCAGGGCCAGCCTGAACTACAAAGCGAGACCCTGTCTCCAAAAAAGCAAAAAAAAAAAAATTAACTTGATTTAAATGGAAGAAAGTTAATTATGTTATTTTTATGAGCACTTATACACATGATGTATGTATATGTACATGTGTGTTTCAAATGTCCTATCTTCACACATAATTGCTCGGTAATCATATGTTTCCCAAGAAAAATGGAAAGGAACATCTCCCAGTGCCTCTGATAGGCTGTTCCTGTTTTCAACACATCATGGAGGAAATTATGCTGAGACCTCAATTTCAGCCCTGAGTAGCAATGCTCCCTTCACACGGATGAGAACATTGAGCTGTGTAATGGCCGAGTGACCTTGTGCAAGGTACAAGGGTAGCACCACACTGCCTCCCTCCACTACATCATGTTGGGTGTCCTAGCAGGTGAAGGTCAGATGTGGCGCTGCTTTGTCCTGCAGAAGGCCAGGTTGGGAGGTGGTTGGCAGGCTTCATGGCCGTGAACTGTGATTCAGAAGAGTTCTGCTGAGTTTCCAGGATGTGTCAGGTCCTCAGCAGGGCACTGCTGAGCAGAAGACAGCATCCTAAAGGTTGTCCAGGACACCTGCGCCTGTCGGATTTTGCAATACAGGTATTCTTTTTCTTTCCAATCCCTTTTATAATCTCCATACTGAGCAGGAAATTCCTGTGGTCATGTGAGCATTATTCAGGAGAGGATGGTACAAAAAGACCGGACAAATTTCTCCAAGCAGAGAAGTATTTGAGGGAGACACTGAATTATATCCCAGAATACAATGGTCCACGGTGGCTACAACTCTGCAGAGATCCCTTGCTCAGTGTCAGTAGCGTGTCAGATCTGTGGCAACAAATTGAACCAGGAGTGTGGCTGAGCGGAATAGTTTCTCTGTCTCTGTGACGCTAGTGAAATTAGTAGAGCATGGGAAAGGGCGGGGAGAGAAAGGGAATCTGTAAATTTAAAGCAGTGCCAGTGGGGTGACTGGAAGGAAATCAGGCCAGCTCTTGACCCCATGCTCTAAGAGAGCATTCTGAAGGCTCAAGAAGATAAACACCCTATCAGCTAGGCCTCAGCTTCTTCATCCAGTGCATGAGCTCATTGTCATCCTTCTGTGAGCTCAAAAACAGCCACAGCTCTCTACTGCCTTGATACATTCTGTCCTTTTCTAAAAACAATTAGTTCTTAAGTAGAATAAGGTATGCTGCTCTCTCTCCTGTTGCTGTCTCTCCTTTATCTTCTTCCTTCTCTCTTACAACTTTCCCCTTCTTCCTCTTCCTGCTGTACACATTTCTTGATCACCTGTGTATACCGGGCACAGGTATACATAAACACAAAGGACAGAGTGATGGTTGAACACGAAGCACTCAAGTTGTAAAGACACTTAGGTACATGGCAAGTCAAAGGAGAAGGCTCAGAGCAGGGAGCAATTCAAAAGACGAGTAGCATGTCATGAATCCAATGCTTCCTGATCGAGGTAGGTGGTGCCATGTGGACACTCTTGATAGAAACAGAAATTGTCACTCTTGATAGTCATGTTGCATTCAGGATGGGATCATGTTGGGGGTCATAGTGGCTGGAGAGTATATGATGTTCAAGCCGTGTCTTGGACCAGTGGTAAAGGTGGGAGGCTGGACTCTGAATGCTTTGGAGACTGGCTGTTCCTCTGGCCACCAGTCTTTATCTGAGTCTCCTCACATATGCACATGTGGGTTCTCATGTGTCTACATGTACATTACTTCAAGGTGTTTTTTCACTGGATACTGGGGTTCCCATTAGGAGGTCACAACAGCTGGATGTTATCATTACTGTAATTTCTTCCTAATTACTCTCTTGTATGTTCTCCAGTTAAAGCCAGGATTGATCACAACCCTCTCTGTCTTGGTGCATAATAAAAAGTGCAATATAGGGAAGTCCTGGTAGTTTTAATCTCATTCCCCCAGCCAGCTATGCAAAATCTTGCTCTTTCATATTGTTAAGGAGAATGAATCCCTGGGAATTGTGTCTGCCACTGTCAGGGACATAGCCTTCCTCTGGCTTCTCTGTACCCTGCTTATGATGTTCTGTGCTTAATTTCAGGATTATGGCAAGATGTAACAAGATGACACGCTGTGAGCCTTTGGCTCCCTTCTAAATAGTGATCTCTGAATGTCTCTTATTGTTACTTGATTATTAATATTGGGAAGAAAAATACTTGTCAATAAGGTTAAAGAGGTTGGTGGAACTAACCAAGACCTTAAAACTAGGTAGAGGGTGAAAGTTCTAGATTTACAGCTCCTGCACTGGGGAATTGTGTCTAGCTGTGTGAACCTCTTCAGGATTTAATGTGTTCAGGTCATAAGAATGTATTATAAGGAGAATATGAGCTAGACTATGTAAAACATATGAAAAATACTCAATAAAAGGCAGTTAACATTGTTAGCTGCAGAGGCCAAAATAAAGGCTTCTTTGATAAGACTAGAAAGATTCCTCAACTGCAGGATAGGATTTGTGGGAGACATGACCATCTAATGGAACTTTACAAAGAAAACTCAGAACTTCATGCCTACTTCCAACCACCCACAGGACACAGCTGAGTAGAACAGTAGCTCTGTGTCTTAGTGACAGTGTCCCCTGCCCAGTCACATTTATCCTTGGCTCCAGGGCCTGTCACTCCTTAGCTTAGGCTCAGAAAGCCTCCTTCTCCCCACAGCTGTGTTGTAGAAATCAAATCTCAGCTACAGTTCCTGGAATTAGTCCTTAGTACTGATGAGAGAATTCCAAATATCCTTCAGAGTCCTTTACTCAGCCTGTCTGTGGCCTTTGTGTATCTGGATCCCACCAGGTCAGCTGAATACACAGTGCCCTGTTCTAGAGCTGTGTCTCTTCCGCCATGGTCTCTGAACCTCTCTCCTCCAAGAGCTGACAGATTCTAAGTTCCCTTGTAAACCAGAGCTCTTCCTCCTTTCTGATTCTGTCTTCAGCCCTACTAAAAGCCTTCTGTGCTACTCCTGCCTGCTGGTCGCCAGTGCACCTGCACTACTGAGAATGCCTGTATCACTCTGAAGGTTTTTCTGAATGTCACTCCTCTAGCCCAATTCCGGTGACGTCTTCTCAAAATGTACTGTCTGTATGTATTTATTTTACCACCAAGCTTAATCTTTTCCAAAGGTAAGTCCCTCACACAAGTTCAGGAAAAATTAAAACTGAAAAGCTTTTATGTTATAAATTGAGGTTCATATTTTTCTTAAAATTTAGGGCCAAACTAACTGTTGATTCACTCAGCAAGTAACACCTACTTTGAATGAGCTCATGCATGTGCCGGGAAGGGTAATGAATTTAATGAGGGTAGATCATGGTGACAAGGTCATTGGAAATATTTTGAAAGTCAAAAGGCAAGAAAAATGCTCTCTCTGTATTTCATGGAACTATAATCCTTTCAGTCTTGAAAGTAATCTTGGTTAAATTCTTAATATGTTCATGCAGTCTACAAAAATTGTCAAGTCTTTGAAAAATCAAGTAAGTATGTAGAACATCCAAATCTGAGCCTTTAAAATATTTTACTCAACACGTAGTTACTGCAATTGAATGCCTGCCACATATACAGGGAAACACAAGACAGATGTATGGGGGGGGGCTCTTAAAATGTATGTATCAGTGCAGTGAGGGGAGATTTACTTTCTGCAAAAACAGAGTCAAAGGTTTGCAAGTGACAATTGTGTGTCCAGTTATTGGTGTTCTTGGAGAGTTGCACTGGGTTGGGGGGGGGTGGGGCATGCACTGATTTCCACTAATTCTTTACCTTTCAAATGTCTCATGATTGAGGCTACTTAATGTCATTTTATATAATACTCAGTTATCCAGTATCACCATTTACTTGTATCGCTTTGTGCTGTCCCTGTGCAAATAACGTTCCTTTCTGCTTGACCGATTCATTCAGGAGAACAGTTCCCTCAGGGGAGGCATTTAACTTCTTCCCTGGGAAGGACTCATGTGCAGTAATGGAAGGCAAGAGAGTCTCTCCTCTTTCTGTTTCCCCTTTATATCATATAATAGGAATTAATTAGAATCCTGTAGTCTTCTGCTTTGAACTCATACTCTTCAAACTTGGAGAGACAGGTACACTTAGCGTTTTTTTCTTTGCTGTTGCTGTGGTTTTGATTTTTTCCCCTTTTATTCTTGAAAAAGCAGAAGTGCCTGTAGACTTTCTTGATGATCTCAGAGCAAGACTAGGATCCATGCTGCCTTACATTTCTAAGTAAAGATTCACAGTTCACCTAGGGAAGGAGAGTGTTCATTTTCCTTCAAGCTGCTGTGCTGTGCCTGCTGTGGTTTCTAGAAACAGCCCGCCAACCTAACAATATACCAATTTCAACAAAATCAGCATGGGCTCTCTTTGAACACACCCATCTATTGACACATTTTCTAAAACAGTGCTGTGACTGTGCAGCCAGCAAACATGTGATGTGCTAGACACCATGAGGTTTGTGCACAAAAGTGTGTTTGTCTACAGCATTCAATTTATCAAGCTAACACTGAGTGCCTATTCAGAGCCAGGCACAGAGCTGTGTATTTTAGTAGAGGAAGAAGAGAACTGCTCTATGCCCTTGAGAAATATAGAAGGTGACAAAGTATGAAGACAATCTGAAGATAAATGGATTATAGGACAAAGTGTAGCCAGTGCTGTGGAGAGCTACATCAAAAGTGTTAGTGGGGGAAAATATATATATATATTTTTACAAGAAGCAGAGGAGTTATGAGTGGCATTGGCAAGATTCCCCACAAGAATATTAAAAATAACAGCAACTAGAAACTGACACAACTTTATAAATAAAACTTATCTGAAAATAATTCAAGGTTTCATGACCAAAAAATGTGCAATCAAAAAAAGAAGGAAAGGAAATTTAATGTAATTTAAATATTTTTAACTTCACTGCTCTCCAAGGCCATGTGGCGGACTTTGAGGGAGGTGATTGTCCAGTATCTGTGAGCTGGAGTTTCCAGAGAGCAGTGAATTGGCATCACTCTAACCAGCCCTCAGGCTCAGAGGCTGGTCTCTGATCTCTCTGAGGTCTGAGATTACAAAGCCAAAATAGAGCTGTGAGAAGCAGTCATCCTGTCTCATGAAACTGCACAGAGAGCTGTCTGAAAGCACATGGTGTGAGAATCACCTACTGTGGAATGCAGTGGAATAGCAAAAGCCCTGAGAAAAGGCAGAGGGGAGAATCCTAGAGGAATCAGACCATTTAGAATCAGACCATTTAAAAACTGTCATGTATCCAAAACAGCTGGAGCACAAACTCATAGGCCTAAGGCGTGTGTGTGTGTGTGTGTGTATGTAGGTTGGTATGCAGGAAAGGCCTTATTCATGTCAGTCTGATGAATGTGTATCTCTCCTGCACACTCCCAGCCTGCAAAATGTGAAGCATGTGACTGTCATTCAAAGGCCCGGTTTTCAACAAAAGATCATGAATTACACAAATAAACAGGAGTACATGGGCCATAAAGAAGCAAAAGAAACCCCTAGAAACCATTCCTGAAGAGACAGACATGAACGTGCTATGGTAGATGGACACTTTCAAATAACTCTCTTAAATTTTCTGAGTGCCAAAAGGAGAATATGGGCAAGTGAAATAAGGAAAATTATATAGGAACAAAATGAGAATCTCAAAAGGTGATAAAATTTGTTGTAAAAATCTGAAATTATGAAACTTCAAAAGCACACTAACTGAACTGAAAAATTCAAAAGTGTTCAAGAACAAACTCACACAAGCAGAAGAAATAACCAAAGAGTTTAAAGATATCCTTTTAAAAAATTGATCTTATGGGAACATTTTATATACACATCATGGTCACAATCAACATTGAGGATTTCTACCAGTACATGACATAGCTTAATTCTCATTTTTTCCCATTCTATTGCTCACTCTAAAACTCCCCTGCCCTCTATATACATAAGCTTTGTTATCTTTTTATATGGTAAATTTTTTTATTTTCTTCTTTACTTACTGTTACCCACTTTTCACTTCGAATATTTTCAATTTCACAATAGCTATCAAACATTTTAGAAATCATTCACACTTGCAGTTTCTCATACCGGAGAAAAAAATACAGTATTTACACATGTGTGACCTATTTATTTCACTTATGAGTATGTCCTCAAGGTAATTAATCTTTATGGCAAAGTAATGCTTTATTTTATTAAAAAAAAACACACACATCATCTTTAATCAGTTTCTAGTTGGTGGGCACTGGGTTGTTTCCAAGATTTAGCTATCACAAATTGAGCTGCTGTAAACATGGGTGCACATATGTTACTGTGATGTGAAGCTTTTAACTGTTTCGTGTATATCCCTAGCAGGGAAACAGCAGGTCAAATGGGACCTCTAACCCTAGTTATTTGAGGAATCTCCACACTGATCTCCACAGTGGTTGCACCAGTCTACATTCCCACCAACAGAGGGGAAAGGTTCCTTCCTCCCCATTGCCTCTTGCCTCACAGCCCTGCCAACATTTGCTGTTGGTTAATTTCGAGATAGCAGCCATTCTTTGTGGAGTGAGATGGAATCTCCATTGTTTTCATCTATATCTCTCAAATAACTGGCAATGTTGAACATTTCTTCATAGATTTTTTTAGCTGCTTTTATTTCGTCCTCTGAATAGTGTCTGTTCATTTCAGATGCCCTTCTTTGAATTGGGTCTTTAAATGGGGGGAACTGGTTTTTTAAGCTCTCTATATATTCAAGATAGTTGCTTTTTTCTGAGAAACAGCTGGTAAATTTTTTCTCATGTGATAATACAAGTCATTTTTGATTATTGTGCTTGAGGAAAATGAAAATGACTTTAGATAAAGAAAGAGAACCTAGGAATGCATGAAACATCAACTGATGAATATGTTCATTGTGGGAGTTCAAGAAGAGAGACAAGGGAAGAGAGCTTTTTGGAAGATATATGGCCAAAAAAAATCTTTCAAATCTTGAGGACAAAAATGAATATGCAAATACAGCAGCTCAATAAATTCCAAGTGGGATAAATTCAGAGAATTTCCCATATTAACAAATATAATAAAATGTTGAAGTTAAAGGTAAATTTTGAAAACAGCAAAAATGTGCCTTGTCAGGCCTGAGATTTAGCTCTGTGGTTCCTGTGCCTGCCTAGCAAACACAAGGTCTGGAGTTCAATTCCCAGTAACCACATGCAGCAATACGGGGTGTGGTCACTCACGCCCACCAGCAATGGGTACCACATACCAGAATGCTGAGTGTGGCGGCTTGCATCTGTAATTCCAGAACTCCAAGGCAGAAGCAGAAGGATTGTTGAGTTTGAGGCTTGCCTGGGCTACATAATCAGCTCAGGGGCAGCCTGAATTATAAAGCAAGACCCTATCTCAAAGGAAAAGAAAAAAGAGTGACTTGTCATGTACTTTCCAAATACAAGGGAGTGTTTAAGATTATTGTCAGTTCTTATGAGAAACTGTAAGCTATAGAGAGAGATGGTGTAGTGTATTTAAGCATGGAAACTATGCACACATACACATATACATACATACTGTTAATCAAGAACTCTCATCAAAAGCCTGACTTTGTATATATTTTAGATATAAAAAATCAAACTGAATGAGATAACACATTCTAGGGTAGGTAAATGTAAAACCAAGGACAGAAAAACAATATAAAAATAAATGAAACCAAGAATTGGTTCTTTGAACAGGTCAAATTACCAACAAATACTTAGCTAGATTGGCTAACAATTAGAGATGAGAATGAACTGAATTAAATTGAAGAGAAGATAATACCACTACTCTTAAGTGTTAAAATGGACAGTGTGGTATTTATACCTGGCAGAGAAATACTTTCCCATAAAGATAGACTTCAGTAATTTGTAGACAAGTGGATCTACCTTGGGAACATAATGTTAAGTGGAATAAATCAGACACACAAGCATAAATATCACAAGATTTCTCTCATTTAAGTAATCCAAATAATAAGTAAAGAAAATAAAGGGTAGAAACAGGAAGTAGGGAGATGGATCTTTCTCCAGTGAGAGGGGGCTCAAGAATCTAAGAAAGAGATGAAGAACTGGGATATATGACGTCCATGTACCAATCCCACAGTAGGAATGTAAACATCACATACTATAAACACAGACTGATAAAAAAGATGGCACTAAAAGCAAACATGTTGGTGACCTAGATGACAAGGACAAATTCCTAGAAACATACAACTGAGGGCTGAATAAAGCTATCTAGAGAATATGGGTAGACAAATATCTACATACCAAAGGAGATTGAATTAGTAGTAAAAACTTCCCAACAAAGAAAAGCTTCACTAGAGAATAGAAGAGAAAGCCTAGAAATAACCTTTGCATGTTGGGTCAAGTGATTTTGTACCATGTGATCCACCAATTTTACTTTTTTCCTCATCATTAATTTGGTTCATGTATGTCACAAGTGTTTTAACTTGAAAACTTCAGAGTCCATGCCCTTGGCTATTTGTAATAACTAGAGAAAATTTGCAGAGCACAGTGCAAATCATGGCATCCTTTGGGACCTATTTTTAAGGGCTGACCTTGAAGCAGTGGCATTTATAGTGCACTGTGAAACTCTGAAGGTTTTCAGTAGGGAAGTGATGATAACAGAAATTAGGCTGAGAAGAAAACTTGGTGAATCAAAAATAAAGTAAGTAAATAAAATCAAGTTGCAATTAGAAAGCTCAGTTTGACAACTGAGGGGAGTAAAGTGCAAACCAAGAATTGAGCTGAACCAGTTAGACTGAGGTACAAATTTGCTCCAGTGGCTTAAGCCAGTGAGGCTAACAGTGACCTGGAGTTCCTGAAACTAGGAGAGACCAGAAAGTCAACAGTATAAGGAGGAAGAAGGAAAATGACCAGTCTGAAATGGGTGCAATTAATTGTCAGAAATCTCCATTGTCCTCTGGAATTTGAACAATACATTTTAAGGTCGCATTATTCATCTGAAAGTAATAATGTAGAAGCCCTGAGAGGAAGCTCCTAAGAGCGTTGCTTTTAGGTGTTCATTAACCTCATGACGGCCCCAGCCCTTCAAGGGCAGATAGTGTGCTGCTGGCTTATGTCTGTCCTGAAAATCACCTGGAAGTACTTTAGCCATATCCTATTATGTTCTTTTATATATCATTCCGCTGAAAATTTGGAAATAATTAAAAACAATAGCCAAGAACCATCTAATATTCTCTAGTATTCTTTTATATACAGAATGATCGATTGGTTGAAGTGGATTACATTTCAATATTCAGACAGGCTCCTTTTATTCCTTGTGACTCCTTATCTGCTTTTTAAATTGTCTTGCCTATTTCAAAAGCACAGAGCTGTTCTCTTATGTTTCTTTTTTTGGTGCAAGACAATGCAGAAAGGCTCATGGCATACAGTTCGAGGAAATCCACTATCCAATTTAATATCCTTAGATAACTGACATTTTTAGGGAAATAAGCCTTTTGAAATTAATATGAGGTGATATGACAGTGGAAAAAACATAGAAATCAAACTGCCTTGATTTTCAATACTGCTGTTAACACTTAAGAGCTTTATGATGTTGGAAATTGAATTAAATCACTAGATCTCAGTATCTTTGTCTGAAACATAGGATAATACCTGTAGCTCAGGGTTATTAAAACCTTGGTGTGTGTATATATATGCATGCTTAATACATGGTTAAGAAAAAATCCTGACATTTCAAGAAATGTATTTCTCTCTAGTCCCAGAAGGGATACATAACATTTTTGAAGTTCTGTTTGATAAACAAATGACATGCAAATGAGTACACGTTGGACAACTTATTTCATCCAAAAGGTCAAAGATAGGTAAATGCAAAGAGATAGAAAGGAAATCACTGGTTGTTGAGGACAAGGAAGAGGAAAGAAAAGTGTTTCTTTATGAATACAAGGATTCTTTTCTTAGAATTATAAAAATATCCTAAAAGTAGGTAATGGTAATTCACTCTGTGATTTTACTAGAAATAATTGAATTGTGTTAACTTTATGGTATGTTAATCATATCTCTATATACTCATTTAAAAATAAAAAGGGGCACCATTTCTATTTGCTGACTTGAGTATCCTAAGTCAAGGGATAAATGGTTATGGAAAATGGGAATCTTTATTTTTACTTGGTCTTCAGGAGGGGTATTCTCATCCTTTTTTTGTTTGTAAATACTTTTTCCTTGTATTTGTATATTAGTCTATTTTGCTGATTATAGATAACTCTAGAAATCACAGGGGCTCATAGTAATTTAATTTTCAAGGAGCTTGGAGATATTTTTAGAGCCCTTTTTGTCCCTTCCATTTCTCATACTGTGGACAGCAGCGCCAGGACCTCTGTCATGGGCACCACAGTGGACCATATCATACAAAGCTCTAAAACGTTTGCCACTGTTGTTTTGTGCTGCTTAACTGCTCAGGGTTCTCAGGCAGTTGCAGTGGTCCTTCCTAAAGCCTCCATTACTAAATTCAGTGAAGATTTCTTCTGTTTTATTGGAAGGGTGGTTTACATTCGCATCATAAACTCCCCAAATGCCGAATATCTGACCCTTTCTATGTACAGAAAGAGAAAGAGACCCTTTCTCTTTTCTCACTGATTGCACATATTCCTGGGTCTTTTGTTTCCATTTCTGAGAGTGTAACTTTCATATGAACTTGTTTCTGAATTTCTTCGATAAGGAAATGGAGGTTCAAAATGACTGGTACATTTAATTCTCTGTTCGGTCTTCACATTAATGCTACAAATCTCTGCTAACATGGCGTGGACATAAAATGCTATCGACATAGTGCTTTTGTGAGGATTTTTCAGGTAATTTTACATTTAATAATTTCACCTATTTAGTTGAAAGTAGTTTGCAAACCTTACAGTATAACCCTAGGGTGGAAATGAAATATTCTGTTTAGAACTACAGCTGTGCTCAATGCCTGTTTCTGCTGGTATCCTCTCCATTTTAAAGCCAAGTACATAAAATGGAAATATTTACAGGCTGTATGGAAGGAAGAAGAACTACTGTGCTGACAAAGAATCCAGCTGTAGAATTTTACAAAAGCATTGGGCAAATAGAAATGTATAACACCAAATTTACTAGAGCACTATTTTTAGCTATCATTGTGCCTTTGAGCTTTGAGCACGCTTAGGAAGAAGCGTCCATACTGTGCAGGACCTTGCTGTCCTGGGCCAAGGTCACTATTCCTTAGTAGCCTAATAGGGGTACCGACCCTATGGACAACTCTGAATTTTCAGTTTATATTTTATGTTCTGGGTTTGAAAAGAATGTTAATATATATCCTGGGTTAAACAAAATTGATTTCTAAGTGCAAAAATGATCTAAACATATATTTCTCACCAAAATATAAATGGACTGTAAGTATCCATGGTAATGTTCAATATCCTAATCATCAGGAAAGTGCAAAGTAAAATCACAATCACATGCCATTTCATACTAGTTAGACTGGGTGTTATGAAACCACAAAATGTGCTTGCAAACTCTGGTGAGGATGCCGAGGAAGGAAAACATATCTTCTCTTTTTAAAGGAAGCTTCTCTCACTCTCATTAGTGGAGATTTCCCAGGATCACCTCCTGGGTTGAAAAGGAATGAGAACAAATTGCTTGAGGTGATATCATGGCAAATGACCTCTAGCAACGAAGAACTTGCATGCCCCACGATTTTGTGCACTGCTCTCAATTGATCTGATAACCCCTTAAGCACAAATAGTGTGGCAGCATTTAGAAGTAGGAGCACATCCCGCCTTTTACCTCCTATGAATACTTCCAAGAAAATTAAATACTATATGCATTAGATTTTAATTTGCTTTTCATATGCAGAGACCATCTGGAAATGTAATTATAGTTTAAACTTATGATCTCTAGGGCCTAGCAATTTAAATTTTTTTAAAAAAATGTATTTGTGGACAGACATGCTGGTTTTTTGAAATGACTTACTTGGTTTACAATAAAACAGTGTAATGATTTGAAACAGGATCACGTACCCACCCATTCCCACCTGGATGGATACTTGGAGTCTTAGTAGTTTAGATGTTTTGTGAGTGTCCAAAAACCTCATGTTCCTTTCTCAATGTAAAGAAAGTAATCTGTGGGTCACAGTGGTCAGGGAGCTATTTCAGATCATTCTAAATCACTCATTTTTGTCACTGTCTCCTTGGCCTAATTATTTAAACTCATTTATCCTCAGTTTTATTATGTGTAAAATGGGGATTATCAGTATCTAGTTCCATGGTTTGTTTGGGAGATTAAATCATAGCAGACAAATGCAGAGTTTTGTAGAGTATATGCACACTGCTGTCACTATTTAAACTGTAGCTGTTGCTCATGCTGTCGTCATAAGCAAGTCCAAGCCTGTTTGCCCTTCCACAGGGCATTGTTGGAATTGCTGCCAGGTGCACAGTCCCAGTTTTCATTTGACCCGATTTGCTCTGCTTCCTAGCATGATGGTCTCTTTCTTCAGGGCTGAAGTTTGAGTGGTTGCCTTATGAAATGCCCCTGTGCAGAGCCAGACTTTGCCAGGAGAGCTTCATTCCTCTTAGAGTCACAGTGGTGGCAGAGGATACAGAGAATATCGCAGATGCTTGTACAGTGGGACTCCTAGAATCTACTCTCCCTAAGGAGAGTGGCAATGTCTTGTTTTGGTTTCTACATTCAAATTTGATATTTATGAAGCTCCCAGGTTTCCCACTATGGACTTTAGCTCCTTTCAGTGATCATCACCTGAAAAAATGCAAATGATCTTCAGTTGAGACACTTATAAAACGCAAATTTGTCAGGGTACATCTTAACAAATAACAAGCATTTTTAGGTTATTTCTTGAAATCAGTGATGATGATTGTGCATCATGACCCCACTACAGGACCAAGAAAATCTTAACCATACAACTGTTCCCACTATAATTCTTCTCTACCCAACCAGTCTTACAGGGCTCTGACATATAAAGTGGATTCAAAGATGGGCCAGTTTTCAGGTAAATAAGAAAGAGAATGCATCCTTAAAGAAATTGCCTTTTTATAATTTATAAAACACCCTTGCCCAAATTGATAATGATGTATGTTTGAATAATTCAAGAAGCAGGATGTCAATAGCTTTTAGCACCAGGTATGAAGAGAGCTTCTTCTTTTGAATATTAATTTGAGTAATTTGATATATGAGAACTTTATTGTGGGAAGCACATAATCAAAGTAGTTGGATTCTTGAAGGGTAATTTAATCAGAAAGGATATCTACCATTTCTTTAAAATCCACCAATTATCTTAAGGTTTATCAGGAATTTTATGAAGCTCACAAAGAACATGGTACACCAAGAAGAATATAAAGGGAGTAAAATAAAGCTTTGGAAACACCTCTGGATGTAATCAATATTAAGTTACTTTGTTAGTTATAGTATAGTAAAAAATTATCTATTGTTTTTTAGAGTCATGAGGAACAAAACAATATGGAGTTTCCAGACATGGTGAGCACATGGCTATAATCCCAGTACTGTGAGGCTGAGGCAGAAGGACTACAAGTTAGAGTCCAGAGACTTGGGTGACAAACTTATTGCTAAGAATAAGTCAGTAACTATTACTACATCATCACAGCACAGCCTTGAGGTAGGATATTGTGACCAATAAGAAATGGAACTTGGATTAATTCATCAAAGAGTACAGGTGAAGTTAATTGCATAACAGACACCCATTAAAGGGGTCGCATTTTTATCTAAGACATAATTGTGCAAGTTTTCTGAAAAAGCACATAAAATTTATTATGCATTTAGTGTATGACAGATACTATTCTGGACAATTCATTGTTAAAATTTTATTAGATTATTACCTGAATTCAATGGGAAGAGGAATTGTTATCCTTTTTCAGAATGAAAAGCTAAGGCTTAAAATGTTTCTCATCCAACACGATATATTTTCTGAGTAAAAACTTGGAATATGAATATTTTCTCTGCATCTTGGCAAAGTTTGGTGCTACTATGCTGCATAACAACTACCTAAAGCCCACATATAAACTTTTCTCTAGAAAGGTAAAAGAACTAAGACAATAAAAACTGTCTGAGGTTATGAAACTATTATAAGTAGCTTTTAGACAGTCTCTCTGACTTCCAAACTCTTTTGAATGAAATCTTTTTCTACATTCATGTGTTGTTCTCACCAAAACGGAAACAGCACTTGACCCAAATTTCCCTGTCTACTACCACCTGTACCTTTGTCGGATCTCAGAACCCTTCAAAAATGAGTCTCATCATGTGCAAAGCAATTCCTCCATTTTCACTCTCATAACTTTGTTTCTATTTGGCCCACACTGTCAGAGACAGGTCATCCTGATCCCATGCTTCAGAAGGCCACGACTGGTTTCTAGCCCTTGGATCTTGCCCTTTGGAATAAACTGTCTTCATTTGGCTCCAAGCGCCATATGGAGTCTCTCAGTTTTCCTCCTATCTCAAAATTTTTAACATGGGCGAAGCTCAATCCTTTATGTTTCTTCTGGTCGTGGTGGGTTTATCCCACATTCATGGTTCTAATTCCACAAACTTCTAGTGTCAGAGCTTTGTCTCAGACTTCCTTTTCAACTCAAGACTAGTATTTTGAATGTCTGCTTTGGATCACTACTTGTACTTTTAACATTTCAGGTATTTGATTCCTACTATTTCTTCCAAACAGGCTTTACCTGTTCATCCCATCTGAACAGTATACCCATTTCACATCACTGTGACTGTGTCCTGTAGATCCATGCAACTAGCATCACTGATCTGGATTATTATTATTTTTTTTTTCCTTTTTGAGACAGGGTCTCACTTTGTAGTTCAGGCTGGCTCTGAGCTCACTATGTAGTCCAGGCAAGCCTCGAACTCAGCAATCCTCCTGTCTCTGCCTCCCAAGTACTGGGATTACAGGTGTAAGCCACCATGCCCAACACTGGTCTGGATTATTTATAATAAGTAATAAGAAGTTCACATGTTTAACCAGTTTTCCTTCTTGAAATGTGGTTTGTCAGTAATCTGATTTCAATACAGTAGCCATAAGTCAAATCATGTCATTCAAAATCTAGCTGCCTATTTGACCCAGAGTAAAAGTTGAAGTGTTCACAATACTTCTGATTTCTTGCCTTTTCCAGGCCAGCTTCACACATCGGCTCTAGAATATTGGCTCTAGAAGTTTCCTTTTCCACATAACATCTTTACTAACTCCTTCATCTCCTTCAAGTCCTTGCTCATATTTTCTGTCTTCCAACAGCTCCAGCCTGACTCTTCTGACAGTGCAAACTTCCATATCTCACTCTGTGTGCCTATTGCTGCTTGTTTGTTCCCATGTTTTTCTTTTTTTTAATTATCAGGTGATAGATGAGGGTATTTAGTTATGTACCATGATTATTATTTATGGTTTTCCTCTCAGAACCAAAACATAAGGCAAGAGTTTAGGTCCTTTTCTGCTAGCTGCCCTTAACTTTGCATAAAATTAAGATCCTCTGAAGTATCTAAAGGCCAAAATCACCTTGTTCACACAATCGCAGCTAGCTAACTAGAAATTCATTTTCTACCATCTAGTCATACATTCATGCAAATTTATTTCTGGCTGCATATAAATCTCCAAGCAGTTCAATGATATTGATTTTTGCTGCCATTTTATGAGTTGCTTATTGATGGACTCCCAGACAGCCCTGAATCAGCATTTGCTTACATGCTCCCTGGTTTATAATTAAGGGGAATAATGTCCTTTAGGTTTGTTTCTGAAAATGCAGGAGAATTCCACTTACCCTTAAACCTCACCTTTCAACTATCTGTGCTGTCTTTTATTTGGTAAAAAGAAGGGTGAATTTTTATTATTGACACATAAAAGAAGAAAGGGAATCATTAATAAATGTTTTCTTCAGTTCTACTCTAATTGGCCTGAGATCAATCTCCTGTTATCATAGCAAAGCCTATCCTTTGTAGATACTTTGGACACTGTACTTCAATAATTTGATCTCCATGGACAGTGAATTTATCTGTCATACTCAGTTGTCCTTTCACTCTCTGAAATGACTGTCATTTACCCATATCCAGCTCCATTTGTTCATCATTTTAAAAAGCCTCGATAATTTCCAACTGCTCATGGAGCTGGGTGTGAAGGTTGACATGGATCATCTATTCTTTCCAGATGACAAATAGCTTTACATGGCAATCCTCACATTTTATCTTCATTTCCTGGCAAATGTTAATTTAATTTTCTGCCAAATGACTTCATTCTCATTCAGAACCAAAGTGAACTGAAAAACTATCCCAGAAATATTCCCTATCTTATCAGGATAATTCTTTCACTTAAATGAATATTACAGAGCACATAGTAGTGATTTTTTTAAAAAAATCATCAACATAATCTTTAATGTCATTGTGAACCTTTGAAAAATGTCAGACTTGAATTCCCAGCAGGCTATGCTGCAGTGGGGATTAAATTATATAGCAGCTATAAAAATTTATTTCCCCAATGGAGATTAAATAGAAAACTTATACAGAGTGAATACATCTTGGAACCAGTCTTGGATATTCTCAAGTTTAACCACAACAGATTGTGTAAAGAGAAAACTCCATGCCTAGAAAGGGGAATGAATGAGCAAATTTCTATCACATTAAATTGATCAGAGATCAACTCTAAACTTTGGTCTTTTTACTGAGTGCAGTAAAACTCAAACTATATGCAAATTTTGGTGAGTATTTGCAGAAGGATAGTAATTGTAGATTGACATCGATGGCAAATTAGCTGAAAGTTCAGTGCTTCCTCTTAATTTAAGCACCGGGTTTCACCTTCCTGTTTTATAGACAGGATTGATTCCATTTGTAAATTTAATCCCAGGAACCCTGCAAAACTAAGTTGACTTTGTATTTAGTTTCAGACTATAGTGACTTCTTCCCCAGCCATGACCAGTTGGGTGAGCTCAGTGTCACCATGAGAGTTTTGGATTTCTGTGACTTCAGCATTCTGTAAGCAGAAGAGCCGACCTTGGAATTAAGTCCTAAATGTATTGCCAGGCATTTGTGTGGTTGTGATGGAATATCTGTGTTTAAGGCTTTTATATGGAAAATAGTACTTTTAACTTCTGCCTACTTCTATCTTGCTTCCAAACAATTAATAGATACGGACATACATGAGGAAGACATTCCAAATCTAATCTTCCTTTGCAAAACATTTATTACAGGCTTTTGAAATAATAATACATGTCATGAAATGTAACTATTATTTTAATCCACAGTAGGCTTAAGATTATGTGCGTGTGAATTTGTGTGTAAATCAGGTATCAGTAATAATTTTAACATTTCCTTAATATACTAGGAAATTTTAAAAAAATGTGTTATTTGTTGTGCAACTATGTTACAAGGAAAAAGCACTGATATTCCTGGGTTTTTTAGCTACTACAAATGCCTATTAGACCTGAGGTTGTCTGATATCTACTCTTCCTTATTACAAATTTTGAACAACTGTAATCCTGTGACTTGCTCTTATGTTTTTTTAACTTAACATTTTATTATTATCAGTCATAAGCACTAGCGTTTCCTGAATGAGAAAATCCAAGATTTGCTTTTAATTTCACATATTAGGACTCAGCAAAGAGAACTTTTCCATACTTCATTGTTTTTGTCTTGTATACATTCCCCTTTCATTTCTTTCCTCCCTTCTATACACCCAAATGGGTCTCAGATCTCAAAGGGCTATGTGAGAAGAGACATATCTGAATTCCACACCTACTGACATTTTCTGATAACAGCTAAGTAATATTGGTCATGTCTACTGGATGATCAAAAATTTGCATATAAAACATCACACATCTAAACAGGGAAGGGATCTCAGAAGATGGCACAGTTGAATCAACCTCTTTTGTCATCCAGTCTGGCCACCTCTGGCTAGCTGAGTCTATCCTTGACTGCTTCAGGGTTCAGCACACAGGAAAACATGCCAAGTGATGCCATCCTGCTGCTTCTCCTTTGGAGAAATTGGGAACAACCAAAATGTGAGTTTCTATCACTTCTTGTCGGAAAAATGCAGTACTGCTTTGAAAGCTCTAGGGGACC
>PVIC010033360.1:0-20183 GCA_004025085.1 Thryonomys swinderianus
AATTAAATAGACCACAGATAGACAATTCCCGGGTCTTCTCTTGGGCACGAACACCTGTAGATGCAAATGAGTTCTAGAAAGTAGGACAGCATTTATACAGTGGAATATTTCTATAGGAAACGTGGTGGGGGAAGGTGAGGAGGGGAAGGAAAAAATATGATACAGAAAGAAAATAAAGGAGCATGTACAAAGTGGGGAGGAGGGGGGAGTGGGTAGGGATATGGGTAAAAATGCGAATTTACTTGTGTTATATACTGGTACAAATTTCCCAATGTTATATGTGATTTTGAGATGTATATAAATTATACCAATAAAGAATTCAATTTAAAAAAATGTCTTTCAAAATCTGACTGGGACGTTACTCCCTACTCAACCTGTGAATTATTTTCAAGTGGAGGAACAGATTGATTCTCCATGGTCCCTGTGCCTGAGCAGATCTCTGCCTGAATACAGAAAGCCCGCACTCTTTGTATGGGCAAATGGTGGAGAAGAGAAATAATATTATTAAGCTTAGAAACTAAATCAAGAAAAGCACAATGCCTCCTTTGGAAATCTCTTGACTAGGAGTGCTATCCCTCGGGGGGATATCTGCTTTTGACTACAAGCTCCATTCAAGCGAAAGGAAGCAGGAATGATAATCGTAGATTACTCCCTCAAAGAGAAACACTTGTAATTCAGACCTGCTTCTTGTGAAGTCAGTTTGAGGGACGGAGTGGGAATTAGCACCTCCCTGCTCTTAGCCATTTACCTCCAGAAGGCAAGGATTTGGTCCTTTAGACATCCTTTAACTGCGGTAGTGAAAGTCCAATTATGACATCAGAATCCCTTGGTAGAAACGAGTCCTGATGCACTGCTATGTGTGTTTGGAGAGTTAGAGCCTGAAGAAAGAGATGGAAAATGCCTGTTTCCACATGAAAGGCTTGGATTACACCTAATTTTAAGACGACTCTATTTTCTAGCAGCATCCAAGCAAGCAAAAGGGAGAATAAGGGATATCAGAGGCTTAATCTCCAGCACAAAAGCTGGAATTCACACCGTGTTGCTATAAAATGATTTATAGAATCTGAGTGGGACTGTACTCCATGCTCACTCTGGGCAGTATTTGCACGAGTAGGATCAGATATTTTCTCCACGTTTCCTCTGCCTAAGGAGAACTGTGGCTTCGCATTGAAATCCCGCACTATTTGAACGGTCAAACCCTGGAGAAACAGACGTAATGTTCTAATGGTTCAAATCTGAATCGAGTAAAGCACATTGCCTTAATGGGAAATCTCTGGAATAAGAGTGCTATTCCATGGGTGAATATCTCCTTTTGACCGCAAGCTCCCTTCAAACCATTGGCACCTGGAGTGATATTCGTAGATTACTCCCTCTAATAGAAACACCTGCCACTTAGACGTGCTTCTTGTGAATTCAGTTTGAGTCACAGAGTGGAAATTAGCAAATCCCAGTTCTTAAGCAGTTACCGCAAGGTCAGAAGAGTGTGTTCCTTTAGAATTCCTTTGTCTGTGGTAGTGAAATTTCTATTATGACGTCATAACCCTTGTGTAGAAACGAGTCCTGGCACACTGCTCTGTGTGCTTTGACGTTTTGAGCCTGAAGACAGAGGTGGAAAATGCCTGTTTTCCACATCAAATCTTGCATCATACCTAATTGCCAGATACCTCTCTTTTCTAGCAACATCCAAGAAACTGAAAGTGATTGGAGGGATATCAGGGGCTTAATCTACCCAAGCAAAATTTGGAATTTACACCGTGTTGCGATAAAATGTCTTTCAAAATCTGAGTGGGACGTTACTCCCTGCTCAATGTGTGAATTATTTTCAAGTGTAGGAAGAGTTTGATTCTCCATGGTCCCTGGGCCTGAGGAAATCTGTGCCTGCTTACTGAAATCCTGCACTCTTTGTATGGGCAAAGGGGGGAGAACGGATGTAATATTCTGAAAATTATAAAATGTGTTGAGAAAAGCATAATGCCTCTTTCGGAAATCTCTTGACTGGGAGTGCTGTCCCACGGGGGTATCTCCTTTTGACTACAAGTTCCATTCAAGTGAAAGGCAGCGTGAGTGGTGTTCGTAGATAACTCCGTCAAAGAGAAACACCTGGAACTCAGACCTGTTTCTTGTGATGTCACTTTGAGGGACGGAGTGGAAATTAGCACCTTCCTACTCTTAGCCGCTTACTTCCAGGAGGCAAGCATTAGTTCTTTTAGACTTCCTTTATCTGCGGTAGTGAAAGTCCACTTACAACGTAACAGTCTCTTGGTAGAAACAAGCCCTGATGCACAGCTATGTGTGTTTGAACATGAGAGCCTAAAGACAGAGGTTGATAATGCCTGTTTTCCACAACAAAGGCTTGGATTACACCTAATTGAAAGACGACTCTTTTTCTAGCAACATCCAAGCAAGAAAACAGGAGAATGAAGGATATCAGAGGCTTAATATCCACGAGCAAAAGCGGGAACTCACACCGTGTTGCTAGAAAAAGATATTCCGAATCTGAGGCGGACTGTACTCCATGCTCATTCTGGGCATTATTTGAACGAGTAGGAACAGATTGTTTCTCCATGTTCCCTCAGCCTAAGTAGAACAGTGTTTTCTCATAGAAATCCCACACTCTTTGTATGGTCAAAGCCTGGAGATAGAGACATAATGTTCTGATGGTTCGAATCTGAATCAAATAAAGCACACTGCTTCCTTGGTAAATCCCTGGAATAGGAGTGCTATTCCACGGGTGGATATCTCCTTTTGACCACAAGATCCATCTAAACCATAGGTACCTAGAGTCACATTCATAGATTACTCCCTCTAATAAAAACACCTACAACATAGACGTGCTTCTTGTGAAGTCAGTTTGAGGAACAGAGTGGATATTAGCACCGCTCAGCTCGTAGCCAGTCACCCAATGGACGGAAGAGATTGTTCCTTTAGATTACCTTTGTCTGTGGTAGTGAAAGCCCTATTATGACGTCATAACCCCTGTGTAGAAATGAGTCGTGGCATACGGCTATGTGGGTTTGGATGGCTAGAGCTTGAAGACAGAGGTCGAAAATGCCTGTTTTTCCATATCAAAGTGTTGGATCATACCTAATTGCCAGATGCCTCTCTTTTCTAGCAACATCCAAACAACTGAAAGTGATTAGCTGGGATATCAGGGGCTTCTTCTACAAAAAAAAACTTTGGATTTCACACCATGTTGCTATAAAATGTCTTTCAGAATCTGAGTGGGACGTTATTCCCTGCTCAAACTGTGAATTATTTTCAGGTGTAGAAACAGATTGATTCTCAATGCTACCAGTTCCTAAGCAGATCACTGCCTGAATCCTGAAAGCCCGCACTCTTTCTATGGGCAAATGGTGGAGAAGAGACGTAATATTCTGAAGCATAGAAAATGAATCAAGAAAAGAACAATGCCTCCTTCGGAAATCTCATGATGTGCAGTGCTCTCCCACGGGGGGATATCTCCTTTGGAGTACTAGCTCCATTCAAGCGAAAGGCAGCTGGAGTGATATTTGTAGATTACTCCCTCAAAGAAAAACACCTGGAAATCAGAACTGCTTCTTGTGAAGTCAGTGTGAGCGGCGGAGTGGAAATTAGCACCTCTCTGCTCTTAGACGTTTACCTCCAGGAGGCAGTTATTTGTTCCCTTAGACATCCTTTATCTGCGGTAGTGAAAGTCCAATTCTGACGTCACAATCCCTTGGTAGAAACGAGTCCTGATGCACTGCTATGTGTGTTTTCAGCGTTAAGCCTGAAGATAGAGGTGGAAAATGCCTGTTTTCCACATCAAAGACTTGGATTACACCTAATTGAAAGAAGACTCTCTTTTCTAGCAATATGCAAGCAAGATAAAGGGAGAATAAGGAATATAAGAGTGTTAATCTCCACGCGCAAAAGCTGGAATTCACACCGTGTTGCTATAAAATGATTTTCAGAATCTGAGGGGGAAAGTACTAGGTGCTCACTCTGGCATTATTTGCACAAGTAGGAATAGACTGTTTCTCCATGTTCCCTCTGCCTAAGGAGTACTGTGGCTTCCCATTGAAATCCCGCCCTCATTTTATAGTAAAACCCTGGAGATACAGATATAATGTTCTGATGGTTCGAATCTGCATCAAGTAAAGCACACTTGTTCCTTGGTAAATCCCTGGAATAGGAGTGGTATTCCACGGGGGGATATCTCCTTTTGACCGAGAGCTTCATTCAAACCATTGGCTCCTGGTGTGACATTCGTAGATTCCTCCCTCTAACGGAAACGCCTGCAACATAGACGTGCTTCTTGTGAAGTTAGTTTGAGGAACAGAATGGAAATTAGCACCTCCCAGCTCTTAGCCAATTAGCCCAAGGACGCAAGAGTTCGTTCCTTTAGACTACCTTTGTCTGTGGTAGAGAAAGCCCTATGATGACGTCATAACCACTGTGTAGATCCAAGTCCCGGCATACTGCTATGTGTGTTTGGAGGGATAGAGCCTGAAGGCAGATGTGGAAAATGCCCGTTTTCCACATCAAAGTCCTGGATCATACCTAGTAGCCAGTTGCCTCTCTTTTCTAGCAACAGCCAAGAAACTGAAAGTGATTACCTGGGATATCAGGGGCTTCATCTACCCAAGAAAAATTTGGATTTCACACCGTGTTGCTATAAAATGTCTTTCAGAATCTGAGTGGGAAGTTATTCCCTGCTGAACCTGTGAATTATTTTCAAGTGAAGGAACAGATTGATTCTCCATGTTATTGTTCCTGAGCAGAGCTCTGCCTGAATCCTGAAAGCACGCACTTCTTGTATGGGCAAATGGTGGAGAAGAGACGTAATATTCTGAAGCTTAGAAACTGAATCGAGAGAAGCACAATGACTCCTTCAGAAATCTCTTGACTAGGACTGCTATCCAACGGGGGAATATCTCCTTTGACTACAAGCTCCATTCAAGCGAAAGGCAGATAGAGAGATATTCTTAGATTACTCCCTCAAAGAGAAACACCTGGAAATCAGACCTGGTTCTTGTGAAGTCAGTGTGAGGGACGGAGTGGAAATTAGCACCTCCCTGCTCTTAGCCCTTTACCTCCAGGAGGCAGGTGTTCTTTCCTTTAGACTTCCTTTATCTGCAGGAGTGAAAATCCGATTCTGACGTCACAATTCCTTGGTAGAAACGACTCCTGATGCACTGCTATGTGAGTTTGGAGCGTTAGAGCCTGAAGACAGAGGTGGAAAATGCTTGTTTTCCACATCAAAGACTTGGATTACATCTAATTGAAACAAGACCCTCTTTTCCAGCAACCTCCAAGCAAGCAAAAGGGAGAATACGGGATATCAGAGGCTTAATCTCCACGCGCAAAAGCTGGAATTCACACCTTGTTGCTATAAAATGATGTTCAGAATCTGAGGGGATTGTACTCCGTGCTCAATGTGGGCATTACTTGCAAAAGTAGTAATAGAATGTTGCTCCATGTTCCCTCTGCCTAAGGAGAACAAGCCTTCCCATTGAAATCCCAAGTCTTTGTATGGTAAAACCCTGGATATACAGACTTAATGTTCTGAAGGTTCGAGTCTGAATCAAGTAAAGCACACCGCTTCCTTGGTAAATCCATGGAATAGGAGTGCTATTCCACGGTGGATATCTCCTTTTGACCGCCAGCTCCATTCAAAACATTGGCACCAGGAGTGACATTCATAGATTACTCCCTCTAATAGAAACACCTGCAACAATGACGTGCTTCATGTGAAGTCAGTTTGAGGGACAGAGTGGAAATTAGCACCTCTCATTTCATAGCCAGTTACCCCAAGTACGCAAGAGTTTGTTCCTTTAGACGACCTTTGTCTGCTGCAATGACAGCCCTATTATGAAGTCATAAACCCTGTGTAGAAACGAGACCTGGCATACTGCTATGTGTGTTTGGACGAGTAGAGCCTGAAGACAGAGGTGGAAAATGCCTGTTTTCCACATCAAAGTCTTGGATCATACCTAATTGCCAGATGCCTCTCTTTTCTAGCAACATCCAAGCAACTGTAAGTGATTAGCTGGGATATCAGAGGCTTCATCTACCCAAGCAAACATTTATTTCACACAGTGTTGCTGTAAAATGTCTTTCAGAATCTGCCTGGGACGTTATTCCCTGCTCAACCTGTGAATTATTTTCAAGTGTAGGAACAGATTGGTTCTCCCTGGTACCTGTTCCTGAGCAGATCGCTGCCTGGTTCCTAACAGCCCAAACTCTTTGTATGGGCAAATGGAGGAGAAGAGATGTAATATTCTGAAGCATGGAAACTGAATCGAGAAAAGCACAATGCTTCCTTCGGAAATCTCTTGACTATGGGTGCTATCCTACGGGGGGATGTCTCCTTCTGCCTACAAGCTCCATTGAAGCAAAAGACAGCTAGAGTGATATGCGTAGATTACTCCCTCAAAGAGAAACACCTGGAACTCAGACCTGCTTCTTGTGACGTCATTTTGAGGGACGGAGTGGAAATTAGCACCTCCCTGCTCTTAGCCGTTTATCTCCAGGAGGCTGGTATTAGTTCCTTTAGATTTCCTTTATCTGCGGTAGTGAAAGTCCAATTCTACTGTCACAATCCCTTGGTAGAAACGAGCCCTGATGCACTGCTATGTGTGTTTGGAGTGTAAGGGCCTGAAGACAGAGGTGGACAATGCTTGTTTTCCACATAAAAGGTTTGGATTACACCTAATTGAAAGATGACTCTTCTTTCTAGCAAAATCCAAGCAAGCAAAAGTGAGAATAAGGTATATCAGAGGCTTAATCTCCACGTGCAAAAGCTTGAATCCACACCGTTTTGCTATAAAATGTTTTTCAGTATCTAAGGGGGACTGTACTCCATGCTCACTCTGGGCATTCTTTGCACGAGCAGGAACAGCTTGTTGCTCCATGTCTCCTCTGCCTAAGGAGAACTGTGCCTTCTCATTGAAATTCCCCACTCTTTGTTTGGCCAATCCCTGGAGATACAGGCGTAATGTTCTGATGGTTCTAAACTGAATCAAGTAAAGCACAGTTCTTCTTTGGTCAATCCCTGTAATAGGAGTGCTATTCCACGGGTGGATATGTCCTTTTGACCGCAAGCTCCATTCAAACCATTGGCACCTGGAGTGACATTCGTAGATATCTCCCTCTAATAGAAACACCTGCAACATAGACGTGCTTCTTGTGAAGTGAGTTTCAGGAACAGAGTGGAGGTTAGCACCTTGCAGCTCTTAGCTAGTTACCCCAAGGATTCAAGAGTTTGTTCCTTTAGACTACCTTTGTCTGTGGTAGTGAAAGCCCTATTATGACGTCACAACCCATGTGTAGAAACGAGTCCTGGCATACTGCTATGTGTGTTTGGACAGGTAGAGCCTGAGAACAGAGGTGGAAAATGCCTGTTTTCCACATCAAAGTCTTGGATCATACCTAATTGCAGGATGCCTCTCTTTTCTAGCAACATCCAAGCAACTGATAGGGTTTAGCTGGGATATCAGGGGCTTCATCTACCCAAGCAAAATTTGGATTTCACACCGTGTTGGTATAAAATGTCTTTCAGAATCTGAGTGGGACGTTATTGCCTGCTCAAACTGTGAATTATTTTCAAGTGTAGGAAGAGACTGATTCTCCATGGTCCCTGTGCCTGAGTAGAACTCTGCCTGAATCCTGAAAGCGCGCATTCCTTGTATGGGCAAATGGGGGAGAAGAGACGTAATATTCTGAAGGTTAGAAACTGAATCGAGAAAAGCACAATGCCTCCTTCGGAAATCTCTTGACTAGGAGTGCTATCCCACGAAAGGCAGCTGGAGCGATATTCATAGATTATTCCCTCAAAGAGAAACACGTGGAACTCAGACCTGCCTCTTTTGGAGTTAATTTGAGGTATGGAATGGAAATTAGCAAATTCCTGCTCTTAGGCGTTTACCTCCTGGAGGCAGGTATTTGTTCCTTTAGACTTCCTTTATTGGCGGTACCGAAAGCCCAATTCTGACGTCACAATCCCTTGGTAGAAACGAGTCCTGATGCACTGCTATGTGTGGTTGCAGCGTTAGAGCCTGAAGACAGAGATGGAACATGCCTGTTTTCCACATCTAAGGCTTGGATTACACCTAATTGAAAGATGACTTCTTTCTGGCAACATCCAAGCAAGCAAAAGTGAAAATAAGGGATATCAGAGGCTTAATCTCCACGCGCAAAAGCTGGAATTCACACCGTGTTGCTATAAAATGATTTTCAGAATCTGAGGGGGACTGTAATCCATGCTCACTCTGGGCATTTTTGCATGAGTAGGACCAGATTGTGTCTCCATGTTCCCTCTGCCTAAGGAGAACTGTGGATTCTCATTGAAATCCCGCACTCTGTGTATGGTCAAATCCTGGAGATAAAGACGTAATGTTCTGATGTTTCGAATCTGAATCAAGTAAAACGCATTGCTTCCTTGGTAAATCTCTGGAATTTGAGTGCTATTCCACGGGTATATATCTCCTTTTGACCGCAGGCTCCATTCAAACCATCGGCACCTGGAGTGACATTCATAGATTACTCCCTCTAATAGAAACCCCTGCAACATAGACATGCTTCTTGTGAAGTCTGTTTGAAGAACACACTGGATATTAGCACCTTCCACCTCTTAGCCAGTTACCCCAAGGTCGCAAGAGTTAGTTCCTTTAGACTTCCTTTGTCTGTGGTAGAGAAAGCCCTATTATGACGGCATAAAACCTGTGTAGAAACGAGCCCTTGCATACTGCTCTGTGTTTGTGGACAGGTAGAGCCTGAAGACAGAGGCGAAAATTGCCTGTTTTCCACATCAAAGTCTTGGGTCATACCTAATTGCCAGATGCCTCTCTTTTCTAGCAATACCAAGCAACTGAAAGTGATCAGCTGGGATATCATGGGCTTCATCTACCAAGCACAATTTGGATTTCACACCGTATTGCTATAAAATGGCTTTCAGAATATGAGTGGGACGTTATTCCCTGCTCAACCTGTGAATTATTTTCAAGTGTAGGAACAGATTGATTTTCCATGGTCCCTGTGCCTGAGCAGATCTCTGCCTGATTCCTGAAAGCCCGCACTGTTTGTATGGGCAAATGGTGGAGAAGAGACGTAATATTCTGAAGTTTAGAAACTGAATCGAGAAAAGCACAATGCCTCCTTCGGAAATCTCATGACGAGCAGTGCTACCCTCGGGGGGATATCTCCTTTTCACTACAAGCTCCATTCAAGCAAAAGGCAGCTGGAGTGATATTTGTAGATTACTCCCTCAAAGAGAAACACCTGGAACTCAGACCTGCTTCTTGTGAAGTCATTTTGAGGGACGGAGTGGAAATTATCACCTCCCAGCTCTTAGCCGTTTACCTCCAGGAGGCTGGTATTAGTTCCTTTAGATTTCCTTTATCTGCGGTAGTGAAAGTCCAATTCTACCGTCACAATCCCTTGGAGAAACGAGTCCTGATGCACTGCTATGTGTGTTTGGAGCGTCAGAGCCTGAAGACAGGGGTGGAAAATGCTTGTTTTCCACATCAAAGGCTTGGATTACGCCTAATTGAAAGATGACTCTTCCTTCTAGCAACATTTAAGCAAGCAACAGTGAGAATAAGGGATATCAGAGGCTTAATCTCCACGTGCAAAAGCTTGAATCCACACCGTTTTGCTATAAAAAGTTTTTCAGAATCTAAGTGGGACTGTACTCCATGCTCACTCTGGGCATTCTTTGCACCAGTAGGAACAGATTGTTGGTCCATGTCCCCTCTGCCTAAGGAGAACTGTGCCTTCTCATTGAAATCCGCCACTCTGAGTATGGTCAAACCCTGGAGAGACAGACGTAATGTTCTGATGGTTCGAAACTGAATCAAGTAAAGCACAGTTCTTCTTTGGTCAATCCTTGGAATAGGAGGGCTATTGCACGGGTGGATATCTCCTTTTGACCGCAAGCTCCATTACAACCATTGGCACCTGGAATGACATTCGTATATTACTCCCTCTAATAGAAACACCTGCAACATAGACGTGCTTCTTGTGAAGTCAGTTTGAGGAACAGAGTGGAGGTTAGCACCTCGCAGCTCTTAGCCAGTTACCCCAAGGATTCAAGAGTTTCTTCCTTTAGACTACCTTTGTCTCTGGTAGTGAAAGCCCTATTATGATGTCACAACCCCTGTGTAGAAACAAGTCCTGGCAAACTGCTATGTGTGTTTGGACGGGTAGAGCCTGAAGACAGAGGTGGAAAATGCCTGTTTTCCACATCAAAGTCTTGGATCATACCTAATTGCCAGATGCCTGTCTTTTCTAGCAACATCCAAGCAACTGAAAGGGATTAGCTGGGATATCAGGGGCTTCATCTACCCAAGCAAAATTTGGATTTCACACCGTGTTGCTATAAAATGTCTTTCAGAATCTGAGTGGGACGTTATTGCCTGCTCAACCTGTGAATTATTTTCAAGTGTAGGAAGAGATTGATTCTCCATGGTCCCTGTGCCTGAGCAGAACTCTGCCTGAATCCTGAAAGCCCGCACTCCTTTTATGGGCAAATAGGGGAGAAGAGACGTAATATTCTGAAGGTTAGAAACTGAATCGAGAAAAGCACAATGCCTCCTTCGGAAATCTCTTGACTAGGAGTGCTATCCCACGAAAGGCAGCTGGAGCGATATTCATAGATTATTCCCTCAAAGAGAAACACCTGGAACTCAGACCTGCCTCTTGTGGAGTTAATTTGAGGTATGGAGTGGAAATTAGCAAATTCCTGCTCTTAGGCGTTTACCTCCTGGAGGCAGGTATTTGTTCCTTTAGACTCCCTTCATTGGTGGTACCGAAAGCCCAATTCTGACGTCACAATCCCTTGGTAGAAAAGAGTCCTGATGCACTGCTATGTGTGGTTGCAGCGTTAGAGCCTGAAGACAGAGATGGAACATGCCTGTTATCCACATCTAAGGCTTGGATTACACCTAATTGAAAGATGACTTCTTTCTGGCAACATCCAAGCAAGCAAAAGGGAGAATACGGGATATCAGAGGCTTAATCTCCACGCGCAAAAGCTGGAATTCACACCGTGTTGCTATAAAATGATTTTCAGAATTTGAGGGGGACTGTAATCCATGCTCACTCTGGGCATTTTTGCATGAGTAGGACCAGATTGTGTCTCCATGTTCCCTCTGCCTAAGGAGAACTGTGGCTTCTCATTGAAATTCCGCACTCTGTGTATGGTCAAATCCTAGAGATAAAGACGTAATGTTCTGATGTTTCGAAACTGAATCAAGTAAAACACACTGCTTCCTTGGTAAATCTCTGGAATTTGAGTGCTATTCCACGGGTATATATCTCCTTTTGAACGCAAGCTCCATTCAACCCATCGGCACCTGGAGTGACATTCCTAGATTACTCCCTCTAATAGAAACCCCTGCAACATGGACGTGCTTCTTGTGAAGTCTGTTTGAGGAACAGACTATAAATTAGCACCTTCCACCTCTTAGCCAGTTACCCCAAGGTCGCAAGTGTTTGTTCCTTTAGACTTCCTTTGTCTGTGGTAGAGAAAGCCCTATTATGACGGCATAAACGCTGTGTAGATACGAGCCCTGGCATACTGCTATGTGTGTTTGGACGGGTAGAGCCTGAAGACAGAGGTGGAAAATGCCTGTTTTCCACATCAAAGTCTTGGATCATACCTAATTGCCAGATGCCTCTCTTTTCTAGCAATATCCAAGCAACTGAAAGTTATTAGCTGGGATATCAAGGGCTTCATCTACCCAAGCACAATTTGGATTTCACACCGTATTGCTATAAAATGGCTTTCAGAATATGAGTGGGACGTTATTCCCTGCTCAACCTGTGAATTATTTTCAAGTGTAGGAACAGATTGATTTTCCATGGTCCTGGTGCCTGAGCAGATCTCTGCCTGATTCCTGAAAGCCCGCACTCTTTGTATGAGCAAATGGTGGAGAAGAGACGTAATATTCTGAAGCTTAGAAACTGAATCGAGAAAAGCACAATGCCTCCTTCGTAAATCTCATGACGAGCAGTGCTACCCTCAGGGGGATATCTCCTTTTGACTACAAGCTCCATTCAAGCAAACGGCAGCTGGAGTGATATTTGTAGATTACTCCCTCAAAGAGAAACACCTGGAACTCAGACCTGCTTCTTGTGAAGTCATTTTGAGGGACGGAGTGGAAATTATCACCTCCCTGCTCTTAGCCATTTACCTCCAGGAGGCTGGTATTAGTTCCTTTAGATTTCCTTTATCTGCCGTAGTGAAAGTCCAATTCTACCGTCACAATCCCTTGGTAGAAACGAGTTCTGATGCACTGCTATGTGTGTTTGGAGCGTCAGAGCCTGAAGACAGGGGTGGAAAATGCTTGTTTTCCACATCAAAGGCTTGGATTACGCCTAATTGAAAGATGACTCTTCTCTCTAGCAACATTCAAGCAAGCAACAGTGAGAATAAGGGATATCAGGGGATTAATCTCCACGTGCAAAAGCTTGAATCCACACCGTTTTGCTATAAAAAGTTTTTCAGAATCTAAGGGGGACTGTACTCCATGCTCACTCTGGGCATTCTTTGCACCAGTAGGAACAGATTGTTGGTCCAAGTCCCCTCTGCCTAAGGAGAACTGTGCCTTCTCATTGAAATCTGCCACTCTGAGTGTGGTCAAACCTGGAGATACAGACGTAATGTTCTGATGGTTCTAAACTGAATCAAGTAAAGCACAGTTCTTCTTTGGTCAATCCCTGTAATAGCAGGGGTATTCCACGGGTGGATATCTCCTTTTGACCGCAAGCTCCATTCCAACCATTGGCACCTGGAATGACATTCGTAGATTACTCCCTCTAGTAGAAACAGCGGCAACATAGACGTGCTTCTTGTGAAGTCAGTTTGAGGAACAGAGTGGAAGTTAGTACCTCGCAGCTCTTAGCCAGTTACCCCAAGAATGCAAGGCTTTCTTCCTTTAGACTACCTTTGTCTGTGGTAGTGAAAGCCCTATTATGACATCACAACCCCTGTGTAGAAACGAGTCGTGGCATACTGCTCTGTGTGTCTGGACGGGTAGAGCCTGAAGACAGAGGAGGAAAATGCCTGTTTTCCACATCAAAGTCTTGGATCATACCTAATTGCCAGATGCCTCTCTTTTCTAGCAACATCCAAGCAACTGAAAGGGATTAGCTGGGATATCCGGGGCTTCATCTACCCATGCAAAATTTGGATTTCACACCGTGTTGCTATAAAACGTCTTTCAGAATCTGAGTGGGACGTTATTGCCTGCTCAGCCTGTGAATTATTTTCAAGTGTAGGAAGAGACTGATTCTCCATGGTCCCTGTGCCTGAGCAGAACTCCTCCTGAATCCTGAAAGCCCGCACTCTTTGTATGGGCAAATTGGGGAGAAGAGACGTAATATTCTGATGGTTAGAAACTGAATCGAGATAAGCACAATTCTTCCTTCGGAAATCTCTTGACTAGGAGTGATATCCCACGAAAGGCTGCTCGAGTGATATTCGTAGATTACTCCCTCAAAGAGAAACACCTGGAACTCAGACTTGCCTCTTGTGGAGTTAATTTGAGGTATGGAGTGGAAATTAGCAAATTCCTGCTCTTAGGCGTTTACCTCCTGGAGGCAGGAATTTGTTCCTTTAGACTTCCTTTATTGGCGGTACCGAAAGTCCAATTCTGACGTCACAATCTCTTGGTAGAAACGAGTCCTGATACACTGCTATGTGTGGTTGCAGCGTTAGAGCCTGAAGATAGAGGTGGAAAATACCTCTTTTCGACATCAAAGACTTGGATTACACCTACTTGAAAGACGACTCTCTTTTCTAGCAACATTCAAGCAAGCAAAAGTTAGAATAAGTTATATCAGAGGCTTAATCTCCACGTGCAAAAGCTTGTATTTACACCGTGTTGGTTTAAAATGATTTTCAGAATCTGAGTGGGACTGTACTCCGTGCTCACTCTGGGCATTATTTGCACAAGTAGGAATAGATTGTTTCTCCATGTTCCCTCTGCCTAAGGAGAACTGTGGCTTCTCATTGAAATCCCGCCCTCCTTGTATAGTCATACCCTATAGATAGAGAAGTAATGTTCTGATGGTTCGAATGTGAATCAAGTAATGCACACTGCTTCCTTGGTAAATCCCTGGAATAGGAGTGCTATTCCACGTGTGGATATCTCCTTTTGACCGCAAGCTCCATTTAAACCATTGGCACCTGGAGTGACATTCGTAGATTACTCCCTCTAATAGAAACGCCTGCAACATCGACGAGTTTCTTGTGAACTCAGTTTGAGGAACTGAGTGGAAATTAGCACCTCTCACCTCTTAGCCATTTACCCCAAGGACGCAAGAGTTTGTTCCGGTGTACTAACTTTGTCTGCAGTAGTGAAAGCCCTATTATGAAGTCATAACCCCTGTGTAGACACGAGTCCTGGTATACAGCTATGTGTGTTTGGACGGGTAGAGCCTGAAGACAGAGGTGGAAAATGCCTGTTTTAAACATCAAAGTCTTGATCATAACGAGTTTCCAGATACCGCTATTTTCTAACAACACCCAAGCAACTGAAAGTGCTTAGCTGGGATATCAGGGGCTTCATCTACCCAAGCAAAATTTGGATTTCAAACCGTGTTGGTATAAAATGTCTTTCAGTATCTGACTGGGACGTTATTCCGTGCTCAACCTGTGCATTATTTTCAAGTATAGGAACAGATTGATTCTCCATGGTCGCTGTGCCTGAGCAGATCTCTGCCTGATTCCTGAAAGCCTGGAGTCTTTGTAAGGGCAAATGGTGGAGAAGAGACCTAATATTCTGAAGCTAAGAAACTGAATAGAGAAATGCACAATGCCTCCTTCGGAAATCTCTTGAGTAGGAGTCCTATGCCATGGGGGGATATCTCCTTTTGACTACAAGTTCCATTCAAGCGCAAGTCAGCTGCAGTGATATTCCTAGACTAGTCCCTCAAAGAGAAACACCTGGAACTCAGAACTGCATCTTGTGAAGTACGTGTGAGGGACGGAGTGGAAATTAGCACCTCCCTGCTCTTAGCCCTTTACCTCCAGGAGGCAGGTATTTGTACCTTTAGAATTCCTTTATCTGTGGTAGTGAAAGTCCAATTCTGACGTCACAATGCCTGGCTAGAAACGAGTCCTGAACCACTGCTCTGTGTGTTTGGAGCGCTAGAGCCTGAAGATAAAGGTGGAAAATTCCTTTTTTCCACATCAAAGTCTTGGATTACACCTAATTGAAGGACGACTCTCTTTTCTAGCAACATCCAAGCAAGCAAAAGGGAGAACAAGGGATATCAGAGGCTTAATCTCCACGCCCAAAAGCTGGAATTCACACCGTGTTACTATAAAATGATTTTCAGAATCTGAGGGCAACTGGACTCCGTGCTCACTCTGGGCATTATTTGCACAAGTAGGAAGAGATTGTTTCTCCATGTTCCCTCTGCCTAAGTAGAACTGGGGTTTCTCATTGAAATCCCGCTCTCTTTGTATAGTCAAACCCTGGAGATACAGAGGTAAGGTTCTGGTTGTTCGAATGTGAATCAGGTAAAGCACACTGCCTCCTTGGTTAATCCCTGGAATACGAGTGCTATTCCACGGGTGGATATCTCCTTTTGACCGCAGGCTCCATTCAAACCATTGGCACCTGGAGTGATATTCGTAGACTACTTTCTCTAATAGAAACACCTGCAACATCAACGAGTTTCTTGTGAACACAGTTTGAGGAACTGAGTGGAAATTAGCACCTCTCACCTCTTAGCCAGTTACCCCAAGGACGCAAAAATTTGTTCCTGTGTACTAACTTTGTCTGCGGTAGTGAAAGCCCTATTATGAAGTCATAACCCCTGTGTAGAAACGAGTCCTGGCATAATGCTATGTGTGTTTGGACGGTTAGAGCCTGAAGACAGAGGTAGAAAATGCCTGTTTTCAACATCAATGTCTTGGATCATACCTACATGCCAGATGCCTCTCATTTCTCGCAACATCCAAGCAACTGAAAGTGATTAGCTTGGATATCAGTGGCTTCATCTACCCAAGCAACTTTGGATTTCACACCGTGTTGCTATAAAATGTCTTTCAGAATCTCAGTGGGACGTTATTCCCCGCTCAACCTGTGAATTATTTTCAAGTGTAGGAACAGATTGCTTCTTCATGGTACCTGTTCCTTAGCAGATCGCGGCCTGATTCCTAAAAGCCCGCACTCTTTGTATGGGCTAAAGGAGGAGAAGAGATGTAATATTCTGAAGCATGGAAACTGAATCGAGAAAAACACAATGCCTCCTTCGGAAATCTCTTGACTAGGGGTGCTATCCCACGGGGGGATATCTCCTTTTGACTACAAGCTCCATTGAAGCAAAAAACAGCTAGAGTGATATTCGTAGATTACTCTCTCAAAGAGAAACACCTTTAACTCAGACGTGCTTCTTGTGAAGTCAGTGTGAGGGACGGAGTGGAAATTAGCACCTCCCTGCTGTTAGCCATTGACCTCCAGGTGGCAGGTATTTGTTCCTTTACACTTCCTTCATGTGCGGTAGTGAAAGTCCAATTCTGACGTCATAATCCCTTGGTAGAAACCAGTCCTGATGCAGAGCTATGTGTGTTTGGTGCATTAGAGCCTGAAGACAGAGGTGGAAAATGCCTGTTTTCCACATCAAAGGCTTGGATTACACCGAATTGAAAGACGACTCTCTTTTCTACCAACTTCCAATCAAGCAAAAGGGAGAATAAGGGATATCAGAGACTTAATCTCCACGTGCAAAAGCTGGAATTCAAACCGTGTTGCTATAAAGTGATTTTCAGAATCTGAGGGGGACTGTACTCCGTGCTCACTCTGGGCACTATTTGCACAAGTAGTAATAAATTTTTTCTCCATGTTCCCTCTGCCTAAGGAGAACTGTGGCTTCCCACTGAAATCCCACACTCTTTGTATGGTCAAAACCTAGAGATACAGACTTAATGTTCTGATGTTTCGAATCTGAATGAAGTAAAGCACAAGGCTCCCTTGGTTAATCCCTGGAATAGGACTGCTATTCCATGGGGGGATATCTCCTTTTGACCGCAAGCTCCATTCAAACCATTGGCACCTGGAGTGACATTCATAGATGACTCCCTCTAATAGAAACACCTGCAACATAGACATGCTTCCTGTGATGTCAGTTTGAGGAACAGAGCGGAAACTACCACCTCTCAGCTCTTAGCCAGTTATCGAAAGGACGCAAGAGTTTGTGTCTTTAGACTACTTTGTCTTTGGTAGTGAAAACCCTATTATGACGTCATAACCCCTGTGTAGAAAGGAGTCCTGGCATACTGCTATGTGTGTTTGGACGGGTAGAGCCTGAAGACAGAGATAAAAAATGCCTGTTTTCCACCTCAAAGTCTTGCAACATACCTAATTGCCAGAAGCCTCTCTTTTCTAGCAACATCCAAGCAACTGAAAGGGATTAACTGGGATATCAGGGGCTTCATCTACCCAAGAAAAATTTAGATTTCACACCGTGGTGCTATAAAATGTCTTCCAGAATCTGAGTGGGACGTTATTCCCTGCTCAAACTGTGAGTTATTTTCAAGTGTAGGAACAGGTTGATTCTCCAGGGTACCTGTTCCTGAGTACATTGCTGCCTGGTTCCTGAAAGCCCGCACTCTTTGTATGGGCAAATGGTGGAGAAGAGACGTAATATTCTGAAGCTTAGAAACTGAATCGAGAAAAGCACAATGCCTCCTTCATAAATCTCTTGACTAGGAGTGCTATCCCACGGGGGGATATCTCTTTTTTACTACGAGCTCCATTCAAGCGAAAGGCAGCTAGAGAGATATTCGTAGATTACTCCCTCAAAGAGAAACCCCTGGAACTCAGACCCGCTTCTTGTGAAGTCAGTGCGAGAGACGGAGTGGAAATTAGCACCTCCCTGCTGTTAGCCATTTACCTCCAGGAGGCAGGTATTTGTACCTTTAGACTTACTTTATCTGCGGTAGTGAATGTCCAAATCTGAGGTCACAACCCTTCGTAGAAACGAGTACTGATGCAGTGCTATGTGTGTTTGGAGTGTTAGAGCCTGAAGATAGAGGTGGAAAATGCCTGTTTTCCACATCAAAGACTTCTATTACACCTACTTGAAAGACGACTCTCTTTTCTATCAACATTCAAGCAAGCAAAAGTTAGAATAAGGGATATCAGAGGCTTAATCTCCACGTGCAAATGCTTGTATTCACACCGTGTTGGTATAAAATGATTTTCAGAATCTGAGTGGGACTGTACTCCGTGCTCACTCTGGGCATTATTTGCACAAGTAAGAAGAGATTGTTTCTCCATGTTCCCTCTGCCTAAGGAGAACTGTGGCTTCTCATTGAAATCCCGCCCTCCTTGTATAGTCATACCCTGGAGATAGAGACGTAATGTTCTGATGGTTTGAATGTGAATCAAGTAATGCACACTGCTTCCTTGGTAAATCCCTGGAATAGGAGTGCTATTCCACGTGTGGATATCTCCTTTTGACCGCAAGCTCCATTCAAACCATTGGCACCTGGAGTGACTCTCGTAGATTACTCCCTCTAATAGAAACTCCTGCAACATAACTCGTGCTTTTTGTGAAGACAGTTTGAGGAACATTGTGGAAATTTGTACCTCCAAGCTCTTAGCCAGTTACCCCAGGGACGCAAGAGTATGTTTCTTTAGACTACCTTTGTCTGGGGTAGGGAAAGCCCTATAACGACGTCATAACACCTGTGTAAATATGAATCTGGGCATACTGCTATGTGTGTTTGGACGGGTAGAGCCTGAAGAAAGAGGTGCGAAATGCCTGTTTTAAACATCAAAGTCTTGATCATACCGAGTTTCCAGACGCCGCTCTTTTCTAGCAACACCCAAGCAACTGAAAGTGATTAGGTGGGATATCAGGGGCTTCATCTACCCAAGCAAAACTTGGATTTCAAACCGTGTTGGTATAAAATGTGTTTTTTTTTTTTACAAAATGGAGTATTATTCTGCCATAAAGAATGACAAGATCGATCCATTTAGGTGCAAATGGAGACATCTGAAGGATATACTAATAAGTGAAATCCATAGATCACAGATAGACAATTTCCGGATCTTCTCTCTGGCATGAACACCTGTAGATGCAAATGAGTTCTAGAAAGTAGGTCAGCTTTTATAGAGTAGAATATTTCTATAGGAAACTTGGTGTGGTAATAGGATGAGGGGAAGGAATAAATATGATACAGAAAGAAAATAAAAGAGCATGTATAAGGGGGGAGGAGGGGGGAGTGGGTAGGGATATGGGTAAAAATGAGAATTAACTTGTGGCATATACTGGTACAAATTTCCCAATGTTATATGTGATTTTGAGATGTATATAAATTGTACCAATAAAGAATTCAATTAAAAATGTCTTTCAGTATCTGAGTGGGACGTTATTCCGTGCTCAACCTGTGCATTATTTTCATGTATAGGAACAGATTGATTCTCCATGGTCCCTGTGCCTGAGCAGATCTCTGCCTGATTCCTGAAAGCCCGGAGTCTTTGTATGGTCAAATGGTGGAGAAGAGACCTAATATTCTGAAGCTTAGAAACTGAATAGAAAAAAGCACAATGCCTCCTTCGGAAATCTCTTGAGTAGGAGTCCTATGCCATGGGGGGATATCTCTTTTGACTACAAGCTCCATTCAAGCGAAAGTCAGCTGCAGTGATATTCCTAGATTAGTCCCTCAAAGAGAAACACCTGGAACTCAGAACTGCATCTTGTGAAGTCCGTGTGAGGGACGGAGTGGAAATTAGCTCCTCCCTGCTCTTAGCCTTTTACCTCCAGGAGGCAGGTATTTGTACCTTTAGAATTCCTTTATCTGTGGTAGTGAAAGTCCAATTCTGACGTCACAATCCCTTGCTAGAAACGAGTCCTGATCCACTGCAATGTGTGTTTGGAGCGTTAGAGCCTGAAGACAGAGGTGGAAAATGCCTGTTTTCCACATCAAAGACATGGCTTACACCGAATTGAAAGACGACTCCCTTTTCTAACAACATCCAATCAAGCAAAAGAGAGAATAAGAGATATCAGAGGCTTAATCTCCATGCGCAAAAGGTGGAATTCACATCGTGTTGCTATAAAATGATTTTCAGAATATGAGGGGGACTGTACTCCGTGCTCACTATGGGCATTATTTGAACAAGTAGGAATAGATTCTTTCTCCATGATCCCTCTGCGTAAGGAGAACTGTGGCTTCCCATTGAAATCCCGCACTCTTTGTA
>PVIC010033361.1:0-20187 GCA_004025085.1 Thryonomys swinderianus
AGGATTCTGAGCTCTTTCAAGTAAAGATTGATAAATAACTATTTAAATTCTATTTAGATATGGAGTTGAGACTTTGAACTATCCAGTAGAATTGTCCAGGAGGCAATCAGAAGTTTTGATTTTAAAAAGTGAGAAGTTATAGCCAGAGATGGTGCCTTGAGAACTGTCTGCTCATACTCAAAGCTATGAAGGTGGGAGATGGTCATCCGAGACAAGGAGATAAGAAAGAGGGTTAGGGGTGCAACTTTGGACAGTAAGTATAATGAGCAGGTGGAAGAGGACAGGAGAGAGGAGCTATGAAGAAAAAGAGAAAAAAAAAAACAAGGTCATAATTTTCTCTGCTTGACCTCACAATAAGCAATCGCAGATGAGGTCTGGTACTCCCTCCTTTAGATCATGTATCTGAGAAAGGGGAACTTTTTGTATCTCAAAAGATTTTTTTTAGGAGCAATCACTCTTAAAACATGTCATCACAAAGCCCAAGATTCAAGCTTATTTGCATTTTTAGTTCCTAATCTGATAAAAAAAAATCAGACTAAGTGTGATTTTTTTAAACACTCAGTTAAAGAAGTGGTATGATACAGGCTACTTTTTACCACAAGTATTCTATAGGTTAAGACTTTCTGCCTTATCTTGTATAAAACTAATTGTGTAGTCTATGCTGTCTTCTTTGAAATCGGTGTATCATGGTTGTACAGTGATCAGTCAGTATGGGCACATAAAATGTCAAAGCTAAAATAGACTATAGAAGGCATCTGTTTCAGTTCACGGATGAGAATACTTAGGCTAGTGGAAGTACAGTGATCTAAATGAATTGCTCTGTACCTTACAGGTAGAAAGGATTAGAGCCCAGGTTTCCTGACTTGACTTTCTTATAACCCAGAACCTTACAAAGATTGACATATAAATTGCTCTTACCTATACCAATACATTGTTATGAACTAATAATATGTTAATTTTATAGAGGGCTGATTTCCTAATTATGAGTCCTTCATTTCTCCAAGTGGTATTTGTAGTACCTATAAACATACTAAGATTATGATTGATTTCTTAAGGTTATTTTTTCATGTTTAAAAATATTCTTTGGATATACTGAAGAAGCATAATGGAGACAGTTAAATAAATAAGCCATTAGTTTGCAAGCAGAAATGTCAACCAAGGAAGAAAATTCATTAATTTGCTGTTGATTCACTGGGTAAATCTCACAATACGTGTATGAATTACCTTTAAATGATCTTTTTTTGAAACACAAATTACATTCTTACAAAACACAAAACCTAACATCTTTATAGTTCAATGTATTCACTAAACTGGAAGTCCTTAACCTTTTTTTCTTTGATTCAACAAATATGAATAAGTACCTTCTCTGTGCTCGTGCCTAAGACCTATAGCAGTATGTGAGACACACAAATCCCTGCCCTCATGGAATACATAGTATACAGAATACACAGCTGAGGGGCAGAAAATAAACTTACAGATGAATGAATGGTGTATTTTTCAGACAGTCACAAGAGGAGTAGGACGGAGGTAACCAAAGCAGTGGTAGTTTTTTGTAGCATAATCTAGTGAGGCAGGGAAGAGCTCTGCTGTGGGTCAGAATCCCTGGAAAGCTTACTCCAGCTCACGGTGAAACCCTCTCAGGACAATGTCCTTCACGAAGTGGTAAGCAGTCAGAGCAAAGCCCCAGCCTTCCAAGCTACGCAGAGGTGTGGAGACTGGGTTCTCTGCAGTGGATCCTGAGTGGGGGCCAGAGGACTAGCTTTTAGATCTGGTCAGTACTGTACACGGGTTGTCTTGGGATAAAGGAGATCTTGGGTGAGGTGGGCAGCTGTGGGGCACTATGAAGGAAGCCCAGGGGGAGAGGATAGTACTTCAGTCCAGAAAGGGCGCCAGAGTGACCCGCCAGAGGGGGCACTATTGTTTCTCTGAACATGGAACATTGGTTGGAGCCGAGAGGGGACGATGTGATCCCGCTGATGTCTGGGTTCAGTACTGTTCGTACTCCAGTTTTCCAGCTCTGTTTGCTTCTCAGAAGCTCAATAAGGTAAAGCAGTTTGTGCCAAGCCACATAGCTACTGGGAAGTAAGATTTTGTGTCTTCTTTCCTAGTATGACCTGGATTTATCTTGTCCTATTTATGCCAATACTTGTGAAATCTGTGCACTTCTGCACTTTCATGAAGGATTTGGCTACAGCGACAGCATACTGTATGTATTTCACCCTATAGTACACTAACAGAAAAAGCCTATAAGGCCATTTTCACATCTTTTTTCGAGTAAGTGCTATGTATTTACCTGCAAAAGAGAGCTTCAAAGTTTACAACATTTTCAAATAATATGCTGACAACTTAGTTAAGAGAAAAATAAGTGGAACAGATTTCCTTAGATGTTACTTGTTCCAAAGAGTCAAAAAGTTAACACAGTCATGCCAAACATCTGCAAATGTTTTCAGACTTCTAATCCTGAATCTTTCTTTGATTTCAGGCACGAGGGAAGAGTACTGGGGTATCATGGTCCTTACAGCTCAAAGTTTATTTCTTGCCTGGCTTTCAACCTTTGAGCCATTCAGCCAGTCTTTTGTCCATTCTGGTCTCCGGTCAGACAGTGTCATCTGTCTTACATTCTTTGTGGTTTTAAAAGTGCCTGTTTGTGACAGTTCACTCAGTCACTGCAACAGTACTGGAAAGCATTGGTCTGTACTCCCCTCACTGATAAAGGGACGAGAGCCCCTGAGCAGTGGCTTGGGTGTAGCCCTTGAACCCAAGTCTTTGGCTCCGAGAGCACTTATCCTTTCTGTGACCTCTCCACTCACAGAAGCTAGTGTGGAATATATGAGAATAAAGGAGACATAAGAATGAGAAGAGGGGCTGGGGATTTAGCTCAAATGGTACTGCACCAACCTTGGACACACAAGGGCCCGAGTTTGATCCCCAGTACTGCAGAAAAAAAAGAAACAAAAAGAATGAGAAGAGAGTAGATACTGTTTTAAGCTATTGGAGCAAATCACGTAACCTTGTTGGGCCTCAGTTCAGTCACTGAAATGATACAACTGAAGTAGGTTGCTTTTAAGGAACTTCCTCTGCTTTAAGCATCTCTGGTTTTAAGGGAAAGGCAAAGAAAGAGAAAGAGACAAATGCAAACAATGAGACAGCAGCAACAACGACAATAAGCACTATGCTATCACAGCCCTGTATCTATCACAATAAGTACATCGTGACTTGTTGTCTGGATTTGTGCCGGTCACAGGAATGCCGTCGTTTCGGACACTCCGCCGCTCAGGTAGCTGCTGGTTCCCTTGCTATCAACATCACCGCTTCACACATAATAGTGAACAGACTGAAGAGATCAAATTAAATCCATTTCCACTTTACGATGGGGAATCTGTTCAGAACAGTCAAGAGGGTTTAGAGCAGCAAGCCTGGGTTTTCAATTGCCATCAAATGGTGGATTGCTTAATGTCCATTGGCATTACGTTAACCGATTTGTACTCAATTAATATGCCATGATTGGAAAGGAAGAAAACGATTTCATTTAGCTATTCTTTAGGTCCCTTCTGTGTGGAGCTTCAAGCAGTTTGCAGATCTCCTCTCTTACTCCAGAAGAAGTTCTTTATCTGTGGTTAGCCACATCCTCTGTTGTTAGGAAAGGCGGGCTCGCAACAGTTTATTTCACCTTTCCTTTGTGCTCTGCATCCTACTTAAGGAATGGCGGGTGCAGAGCCCCAAGTGAAAAACATTAGGGGTGTAAAAGAGTCAATGCAGCTTTCAGATGCACTTCATTTCCAATCAGAGCTCAGCTTTGGCGCTGACCAGACCGGTCTTAAAATTTGCCTGGAAGACTCCTGCCGAAGGGACCGAGGGATCAAAATAGTAGTGGGGTAACAGGGCACGTGTGTAAAGCCCTCAGCGGCTTCCTAAGTTCTAGAAACCCCTGATGATGGTGAGCAAGCACAGAGGAAATGTTGGTTACCCGGTGAAGGGCCAGCTGGAACGCCGGGCTACAGAAGCTCGGGTAAATTCATATTGGAGAGACTGTTCAGGTGAAAGGACACCCTGTGAGCCCAGGCTGGCCACCAAGAGCAGCACGAGGAAGGACAGCAGCTTTGGTTTTCACGTACATAGACTTCACGCTCCCTTTCGTTGGTAATTTACATTTATATAGACTCGGTCAAACTCTGGGGTCTTAAAATGCCATTCGTTCCTGGTTTAAATGCAGAGGATACTGCTTTGTATAAGTGGCTGGCTCTGTATATGTAAACAAAACCTGGCTGTCTGTGTTGAGTGATAGCATGTGGCTGAGACTGGTCATTTTAAACCATACTGTTCTTCAACAACCTTCCTGGACTTTTAAGGGAACATCAGTGTGTTGTAGAAGGCCACTTGATAACCCGTTTCGTCTGACTCCAAGGTGGTCTCTTGCTGTACTGCTGCCATGATTCATGCATGAAGGTAGCTACATGGGATGACACTGATCAAAATACAGGTGATGACACTTTCCTTCAGTCTAAATCTAAAATTTGCCTTTCACCTCTTTCCATGAACTTGTCTAAAGAAACACTTGAAGAGAACCAGAGTATACATAGAAATCGCTTCCTAGATTGTCAAGCTCTGCAAGATTGTTGACACTTGTTTCTGTGGAGACAGGTAGCTTCTCACAGTAGGAAGGACTCCTCATCTAGAATCAGAAGGTTGGGGACTAAGCCAGGACACTGCAAAGCAGGGGCTGTGAGGAGACACACTGGTTCCCTTTGCTTAAGACAGTTGTTAAAGAAGTAACACCTGTCCCCAATGACTGTCGGGCCAACTTGGCAGCTCTGAAAGTCTAGCCGGGGGATTGTGCTTCTCTCACAGTTGGGCTAAATGGCCTAAGTGAAAGAAAACTGCTGTCCAGTTACAAGTATGTAAATAAACGGAAGCTTAGAAAGGCTTGCGTGAGGATGGAATATGACGGCATATGCATAAAATCTTTGTAACCTCCAAGAATCCAAGATTCCACAAAAGAACTTCTTGAAACATTTTGCCTCTGAAGCATAATTCTCAGAAGTTCCTTAAGCATGTTGCTAGTAGTATCTAGTAAATGACTCTCAAACGATGTCTTGCTGCAAACTTGAAGGCTCTCCAGTAATCTGAGGTTGCTATTCATCGTAGCCTCCTTTGTGTTACAGAAATCCTAGACAAGAGTTTCTCAACCTAGTACTATGATATTTTAGATTAGATGATTCTTGCGTTGAAGACAGACCTATGTATTAGTAACATCCCCTGCCTCTATCCACAAGGCTCAAGTAGCCCTCCCCTTTTGCAATGATAATCAAAAATGTCTGCAGGACAAAACCAAGTTCAGAACCACTCACTTTGGCTGGAATTTCCATGAAAGCAAGTTCTACTTCTTGAAAAGTTATCTCCTTATACTATCCTAGCCCCATATCCAGTCTTACTAGGTGCTCAGTAAAAGTTGGCTGGGCAAAATCTACTGAATAGGAAAGTTCCACTTTGGTATAAGAGCCACCCCCTGCAAAGTGACACACTTTGGTTAAAGTGGCCAAGTTGAAAAGTGTGTAAAGCATGTTGTAGATGTTAAGCTCCAGGCTTGATGGGGAAAGACTTGTGGACAAAGAGTAAATGTTTTCAGCATCACCCGATGCAAATGGTTTTTTTTTTTTTTTTTTTTTTTTTTTTTTTTTTTTTTTTCGAGACAGGGTCTCGCTTTGTAGTTCAGGCTGGCCCTGAGCTCACTATGGTGCCCAGGCAAGCCGCCGCGAACTCAGCAATCCTCCTGTCTCTGCCTCCCGAGTGCTGGGATGACAGGTGTGAGCCACCACGTCCGGCATTACACTCCAGTTTTTTCAGGTTTTCTGACAGACTGACGGAACTAGTGGCGGGAGACTCCCAGTGTGCCTACTGACCCAGGCAGGGAGAGAAAGAAAGGGGTCAGGTAGTGCTTAGTCATTTAACAAATGAAGGACCACTGACCTGGGAACTTCTGTTAAAGAAATTCTTTTAATAGTCCAATGGGTAGATGGAGCATCAGTTCCCAGAAGTCTCAAACAGCGTGTCCTGAGTCCACCCGTAAGTAAAAGCTGTACTTTCGGGAGGCGGGAAGTTCTCTCCAGGTGTTTCTTCAGCTAAAGTGAATAATGTTTTGCTTTTTTAAAGACATCCTGCCTCTCTCTGCTCTCTTTAACGACAAAATGCCTTGAAATAGTGATTAATATTGGTGGTTCATGTTAGTTGCTCTCATTTTCTTGAACTCACCATTGTCAGAATCTTACCTTCTTCACTGGAAAGAAAATTGCTGTAGTCAAGGCCACCACGACTTGCCAGTTGCTAAATGCACGGTCAGTTTTCATTCCCATTTCAGTCTATCACCAGCCATTTGCTTCAGGAGATCATCTGCTCTCTTTGAAACGCTTTCTCAACTTGGCTTTCAGGACAGCAAACTTTCCTTGTTCTCCTTTTACCTCCCAATGGTATTTCTTCTCTCTGATGGTGGTGGATTCTGCCTTATCTTCTCTGATCACGCCAGAGCTCCATTCTTCAAAACTCTCCTCCTCTTTCCCCGCTTCACCTCTCCTCTTTTCTCTTCTATGCATTAACCTCTTGGCTTTAAACTCATTGGAAACTTACACATTTATGAATCTGGCATGAACATCTTACATGAACTATCTTATACCTAGCTGCCTACTCAACATCTCTACTTAGATGACTAATAGGGTCCTAAATTTGTTTTCTCCAAAGCTGAACCTCTGATCTCGTCAAAGTTTACTTCCACATTCTGCTCTATCTCAATAAATAACAACTCTTTCCTTCCAATTGCCCAAGAATATGTCGTTCTTTCTCTCAGATTCCACATTCAACCGTTCAGCAAAGCGTAGATATACTGTACTAGGAGAATATTCCAGGATCTTCCCACTCTTCACCCCTCACCACCTTGGTCCATGTCACCAGCATCCTGAAATGTCGCAGTGTCTCCTAATTAATGCTTCCATGTGCCCGTCTTTGCCTGCAACTTGAGTTATCTCCTAATCTATATCCAGCAGAGAAGCTAGTGTGATGCTTTCGACACATAGGCTAGACCTCATGTACAGCAGCTCTGCATACTCCAAAGGGTCCCATCTTACTCCAAGAAAAATCTGAAGGTCTTCCTTGGTCCTACAATTCCTACGCCTAGACTTCTATTGTTCCAATCTCATGGTTCTCCCTTGATCCCACCCCAGCCCTGCTCACGCTCTCCTGCTACAGCGTCCTTATTTTTCTGGAAACACACTATTATCTGGCTCCAGGGCCTTGTTGTTACTTTGGGATGGAATGCTTTTTCTTCATGTATTTGCACAGGCCAGTTACTTCACTCTTTCAAGTCAAATAGTGATCTCCTTTAAACAGAAGCTTCCCCAGCAACCTCTGAACTCCTGAACATCTCATCACTTTTTTAAATTGAATTCTGACTTCTTTCTATCACTGAAGTGGCATTGCGTGTTTTGTTTCTTATTATCTTTCTTCCTGTACAATATAACCCTGTGGGTTTAAGAATCTTGTTTTTTCCTATTCTGAATCCCTAAAACTTCCAGCTCTCACTTGTATTTAGTGCTCAGTAATATTTCTTCAATACATGAGTGAATGCATCTATACCTTTATCTGCAAAAATTCAACATGAAAAAGTGGCCTCTCAACAAATCCCTGAAAGATGACAGGATTGTGATGCCTCTTTGTTAGAGGAAAACATTGCACTTCAGAATGAGACTGCACATGTCACCAGTTCTCATTCTAGTGTGAAATATGATTTCTCCACTAAAACTGAGGAATTTCAGTTTGATGAACGTTTCCAACTCTAGCATTCTGCTAGTCTGTTAATATGCCAAGGCATCTTTTCTTTGTAATGCTCAGTCTAGCTCAGCAGATATCAATTGCTTCTCACTCTCTAGCAGGCTTTGTGCCACAAGGCAAATGCAAATCACTTAGATGTGATCCTGCCCCCAAGATGTTTGCAGTCTTTCAGAGAACACATACCACAGTTGGGGCTTTCAAAAGGTGAAAGTGTAGAGGTGAAGTGTGTCTGTTCCTACCCAGGAAGTGAAGCCAAATGAGAACAGCAGTGCCCTCGGGCCAAATGTGCACCTCAGCTCAGCTTTCTACAGGAAGGTGCTAGGACCAAACAGAGGCATGTGGCCCAAAGAGAAGAGCAGAGATAATACCTTTTGAAGGTGAAAGCCAAGGTAGCGGGAGTTAGGAGACAGGAACAATCACATCTTTGGGGAGCTATTATGTGTCCTCAAAAAGACTCACTAAGGTTGGGAAGTAGAAGAGCAGGGCTGAGAAACCCAAAGAAGAAATGACCATGACCAAGTATGGGATGGGCATGGCACAGAGATAGGGAAGAGTTTAGAAGAGGGAATGAGAGGAAGGCCACAGCACACTGGTAGTGTTTGCTTTTTTGCTTATTTGTTTGTTTTTCAGTAAGATCAGTCAACAGTGGCCCTTTCGTTTTTAACAACAAATAATGAAACAGTATCTAAGTCTCATATTCTTCACTTGATATGCAAAGGCTTTTGGAATCCTCAAAGAGAATTTATTTATAGCAACTTTTTGGTATATTTCCATGTTTCCTTCAGTCTTTGAAAATTGATAATCCATGCAGCATCTGTAAGACTATTAGCCATCTAACAGAACAACCTCTTGCTCTCTCCTGATGGATAACAGAGTTTACTGTAAGTGTCTTTTCATGATCATGATGGAATTTCCCCCATTCTTTCACTTTTCCCATAAAGCCTGCATCTGCTGACCTGCAGGGTTTGACAAAAGGTCTCTCTCATTAGCTCAAGCAACTCGGGCTCTGTCTGAGCAGGATTCCAGGAAGGGCGGCTAAGGACTAAATAACAGTCTGTCTTTCCAGAGAACATGGGCCTCCAGTCCTTCAAGGAGTACTGCATTGTGGCAGTGGAACAGATTATGCATACTGAGAACTATTATAAAACCAAACAGACAAAACGCAGACCACGATCATAAGAGCACAAGGACCTTGTCTCTGGGGAAAAACAATGCAGCTGACATTTACCTACATCCACGGTCCTTTTTAATACAGTCGTGCCGTGATGTCGGTCACAAAGCAAAGGTGCTGAAAGAGTCAGCTTCCAAAAATTTCAGAGCCAGGAGATACTAGTAGTTATTCGTTTCAGTTGTCCTGGTTTGTAAATGAGGCAACTGAAGTCAGAAGAGGTTCACAGAGGCCTGTTAAAGCCAGCTTGAAATTGAACGTGAGATTGTAACTCTTTTCTCAAGGGAAGGTAGTCGTATCTCCATGTCTTTCTGCGGGAGTGTTTCTTTACTGACTGGATTTTTTCAATTTTTTTTTTTTTTTTTTTTTTGGCAGTCCCGGGGATTGAACTCGGGTCCTTCTGCTTCCAAGGTACTGACTGGGCTTTGACCCTCACGTTCACATGAGGCATCTGCACTTGTCACTCTCTTTTAAAACACGCCTCTGTTGCCTTCATAAACACAGGCAGCTCGCAGGAGCTTAACGGCAGCGCGGGCCTCCCCGCTGCGAGGGAGCCTGCAGCCGCCCTGAGCGTCTCTGTGACTCTGGACGGCTGCGCCACGCCCGGCCGTTCCTTTCCTTTCCAGCGTGCAATATATTTGATCAATTGAATTGATGTGGTTAGGAGAGATTGTGAATATTGATGCAAGGAGGTTTTAAGTGGTTATGTAATCACCAGCGTGCGTGCGTGGAGAAAAGACAAAAACGAGGAGGCCTGGGAGAACACGCGAACAGAAAGACAAAAGGTGATGAAAATGTCAGCAGGATCACACTTTGAGGCACAGAGCCAGTTCTTGCTTAAATGCAAACATTCGTCCAGAGTGTGGCACATGTGTTCAGCCTGTGCAAGCGATTATGCAAATTAATTAGAAAGAGGGGGGGGAGGGGAGCACGGGTCCAAGCGGAAGTGCTCCCAAGGACTCCTGTCCATCCGCTCGGTGCTCGGATGCCGTTCGTACTGGGGCTTGAGGGAGACGGGGGCGACAACCCAGAGCAGTCGCCAGTGTCCAGGAGGCTCATCGCACTGCTGTTCTTTCATTTTCTGTGGAAACCTCTCAAAAGTCCTGACTCGACAGCCAGCCCAGCCCCAGCCTCAGGGCAGCCCAGATGCCCCTCCGCCTCCTGGGGACCCGACCGCCCTGGCAAGCAGAGGCCCAGGCAGCAGCGCACTGCCCTTGCTCTGCTGGCACTCTGGAGGGAGCGGGAGGGCAGGCGATCTCCCGGCTGCGAGCCGGGGGCCACTCAGGCTTTGTCCTGTTTCCCTGGGAAGCCCCGTGGAAGCTGGACAGGTTGGGACGGGGCTTAGGCAGGAGGGATGCTTGGGACTGCACCCAGCAGAGTCGCTGGCCCAGTGCCAGGCCAGAGCGGCCTGCTGCGCGCAGGAAATATTGAACATTCTGAGTCTTAAAGAGAGGACTTGGAATCGTTCCAAGATTACACTTAATACATCTGCTGGGAGCACGAGAAGCGAGACTCAGGGACTCGACAAACATAACCCTTGCATGGCCAGCGGAGCACACAGCGTCGGCAGGGCCCAGTCACAAGCAAAATTAAAAATCCTCTCTTACCTCGGGCTGTACATACTGCTTCCCACTCCCAAAGTGTTATCTGCATGTTCTCTATCATTCTCGGGCAGCAGGCAGGGGAAGTTATTTAAGTTAGATTGTTGGATTAGGCACCCGTACGTCTCCTTCGCCACTTAATCTAGCAGTTTGCCAGTGAATGGCAAATAAGGAAATGGACAGGTGAATGGAACAACTTCTGTCATGCAAGGGTGGAAACTATCTCCGAAGAGTTCGATTCACCAGAAAGCCCTCCACGCCTCTGTGGAACACCTAGGGTGTCCTAGGGCCACATCAGACCCTGGGAAGGCCACATGTTCTCCTCTGAGGCCCTACAAGCAAATGACTAGTAAACAACTGTACAGTCTGAACGTGGACTCTATTTGAAGCCATCACAAGGACTACTGAAAACATAAGTGAGACAGACCAACTAAAACAAGAGGACAGAAGAGACGTTTGCCCACTGGAGAAAGAAAGAAGTAGTATTCAAACTGCAATCTAATTGTTCAGACTCCTCTGTGTTTCCTTGTTGACCAAGACAGCAAGAAAAGTCTCACTTATTTCTCTTTTCTCCAACTTGTTCCAGATTCATTCCTGAAGCTCTACACCATCAGGACCTTATCTTTTAACTTTAGGTTAGTTTGTTTAACTGTTTAAAGTACTCTACAGGCAGGGTATTTATGTAAAGAAGGGATTTCTGGTCAAGTTTCTGGGAGTGAAGAAGGAAAACCAAGTTGAGGGGCTTGTTGTCTTCGATCTCTTTGGCATTGCAGAGAATAAGATGATTAGGACGTCAGGAAGAAGTAGAGTAGGTGACTGGAAACTCTGAGAAAGATATGCCTGTATCAACATAAGTACTCCATAATATGCGCATGTGTGTGTATATGTGTGTGCGCATAGGTGTATATGGTGTGCATTCTCATGCACCAACACACACACACCAGTATTGTCTTCACATCTGTAATTACAATGTGATGCAGAGCTTTTACCAGCACTTCTGACACTAAACCATTCTGTAGTGATGTTTCCTTCATACCTGTGAGTGTGCAGCTTCATGTAGCTTGATGGCTGTGGATTTCAAATTTTATTAAATTTCTACCTTGTACCCACTTTGATTTCTTTAAGATCTTACTCGATTGACTTGCTCCAGGGCTCCCACCTTGGTCATGTGCAAAGATACAAATTTCACATAATTGAGAGAAAGTAATAAATAAATGTATAATAAATAGCAACAGACTTGGAGGATCTATCTTTGTGGAAGAAGAGCCTGCAAAAATAATTACTATATGAAACATGCTTGCATTATTTATAAGGTGATACATGCTGTTCTAGCTACAAAGGCTGTTGAGCTTTTGAGTAGAGCTTGAGTGTGTTCCCCAAATAATTATGTGTTAGATATCTGGTTTCTAAGGTGGCAGAATTAAGACGTGCCAGAAAGTTTAAGAGGTGGGGCATAGTGGGAGGTAACTAGGTCATTGGGAACATTGCTTTCAGGAGAGATTAATGCTAGATTCCCAGACCAAGTTAGCTTCCAAGAAAGCAAGTTGTAAAACAGTAAGACTGTCTCCCTCTCTCTGGCTTCCTGTCTTACCACGTGGTCTCTCCCTCTCACAAACATTCTTGCTAGTCCTACCCGGAGGCCCCACTGGAGCTAAGAAAAACCCAATGCCACGCTCTTAAACCTTCTGGACTGTGAGCTACGTAAATCCTTTTTAAAACACATATCCACCCTCAGCCCTTTTGTTATAGCAATGGAAAACTGACTAATATAAACAAAATCATCAGAAATCCAGATATTTCCAAATGCATGCTTCTGTCTGACCTGTACCCCAAATTAAGAAATATAATTTTCAGCAGGCCACTGAGTTCCAGGTGCCATAATGTAGATGTGACGGTCAAGTCTTTCGGGAAGCCTTCCACAGTTCTCTTGTCTGATTCACTGCCCTTCCTTCATGTCCCTGGAGGAATGTATGTGAGGATTTGTCTCACCCAGTAGGAATGGAAGTGCCTTGAAAGAAGTGACATGATCTTATTTGTCCTTTTTTGCCCTCGGATTTTTCTTGAATAAAGTGTCTTAGACCTGTGATTCTGGTGCAGTACCAGGGCAAACAGAACCACAGTAAATTCTGAATAACATGTATGTATGAGTAAAGGGATTCAGATCAGCTGTGTTGGATTGTAGTTCTTTCGGTTAAATGTCCCAAAGCTTGTGATACTATCCCCGTTCTTTACACTGCTTCTTCCACTCCTAGGGGGAGACATAGAAACATGAAAACCTGGCAGCTCCAGAAGGGGCACACATTCACCATGTTCACAGGGGAATGAGGCCCACACCCCAGCAGGATGTCAGCCTCCAGCTCCGCCTGCAATCTCGTTCTCCACACACTAGAAACTGCCCACGTATTTATATATTCCAGGGCCTCTCTATGTAAATCCATATTCCACAAATCCCTGAGTATTCTTTCTGTTTCAGAGTAAGAGACTGAACAAGATACATGATTTTTAGGTTTTTTTTTTTTTGTAGCTAGAAAATGATTTTTAAAGTCTGTCTAGCTTTTCTAACAGAGGGTTTGTCTTCATGCAAACTTCAGATTTCTGTGGCGACCCTCTATTCCCCCCCCGCCCCAAATCCATAGAATCTGTTTTCTCTCCTCGTTTCTGTCTTCCCATAGATTTATCTGATTTTGGCTCTATTCAAAAACCACCAGTTTCTCCTGGGTCATGTATATCGCTCCTCCTGCAGCTAGAATTTTATGGTGCTAAACAGGTTTTGCTGTTTTTTCACACACAGAGCCCCACACTACGGGTTCAGCCCTCTTCACTCTAAACCCCACCCTCACCTTCATGGTGCATGGGGCTATTAAATGGGGCCCAGTCCAATTTCTGGCACCCAATAAATCTAAATTTTCAAGCTTGGGAAGCCAGGTTCACCTACTGGCACCCAGATAAATGAGTCCCTCCTGAAAATGCTACACTGGTCATTACTCAAGACTCTCCTAAAACCCAGCACAGAGCTTCCTGCCTTTAGGAAGTCAAAATCTCCCTTTATCTCCTCACCCTATGGGGAAGAAACCTCCCAACCCCACATAGGGCGTTTCAGATTTCTTCATTCCTGCAACGTCCTGTCCTCACAAGGTGCTTAGCACGCAAGAGCCCCTGCTCCCACCGTCCTCCCCGCAGCTCTCTGCAGACTTAATACCCCGCACACGTGCCACACTGCTCAGGGCCAGGGCTCGGGCACAGAGCAGAACAAAGAACCTGGCGCAGAGGTTTCATTGTTCACAACCAGCACAGCCAAGGAAGGCGTCTCTGCCAGCCAGCCAGCAGCAAATCTCGAGCCTTTAGGGATTACTGCTTCAACACCCTAAATCTAGCTCTTTCAGATGATTGACACAGCCCTACATTGTACGTGGCTGGGCGGGGCTCCGGGGCTCCGGGGCTCGGGGGAGGGAGGCAGTTTGTTGAGGCTGGAGGCGCTGGAGATCTGGTCAGCTCCCTAGGAAATGGTTGGAAAGGAGGGACTGAGCTCCAGAGCAGCTGGAAGCGGCAGGACCCAAGGTCTGCGTTTTGCTCCTGGGCAAGGCCCGGAGTCCTGGGGCCTGAGCGGCTCTTGGGAAGCTGAGGACTATTTGTATTCACTTATTTGTTAACTTGTCTTGTGAAATTAGCCCCTCCCCTTTCATATCGTCAGTCTTCTGCTTCTGGACAATAAAAATTAATTACAGTGAACTTTTATAAATGGTGCTGAATGTACACCAACCCAGGCTGTAGCGGGTCCACAGCTTAAAAATCTGATCAGGAAATGAGAACGGTAGAAGACAAATGTTTCTATCATCAGTGCTCCTGGTTTTGGCTTCTGTGGAATAAACCATAAACTAATAGGATGTGGTGCTGGATGAGAGTACCAGTTATTTTATCAGGCACTAGTTTAGGTGCTGCTCTGATGGTATTTTCTAAGTGCGCTAAACAGCTCAGTTTGATCGTAAGTAGGTGACCCTTGCTAAAGGGAATGGGCTTAACCAATAAGCGACACGTCTCGAGAGGGAAAGCTGAGGTTCCTCTGAGAAAAACATCTGTTACAAGATTACGGTGTCCCTGCTGGCCCACACTTCCAGCCTGCTGCCCTGCCCTATGAAATTCCGATTTGTCAGCCCGTACGGCTGTGGAGCAATTCCATCTCTTTAACAGAAATAAATAAATTTCTCTCACCTTTAAGTCTCTGTGTCTAGGTATTAATGATTCTATTTTTCTGGAGAGCATTGGATAATTCATTGTATTTAGAAATTTTACAAACACTGTCCCATCTGATTCTTTGATTTTGAGATATCATACACATGGTGATAACTCCATTTTACAGACCATACTATCTTCGTCCTTCTTCTACTAAAACTTCCCGATATTTTCCTACTTCACTTAGAGTAAAAATCAAAGTACTTTTAATGGCCCAAGGCTCTACATGGTCTCTTCCTCTCTTCCTTCTCTCTTTGCCTGCTTCCTTCCTTCCTTGTTTCCCTTCTTTCTTTTCTTTCCTTTTTTTTTCCCTTCCTAGACAGAGTCTTACACAACAGCTAGGTTGTCCAGGCTTGGCTTTAACTTGCAGTCTTTCTGTCTCAGCTCCACAGAGTACTGGGGTTACAGGTATCCATTACCACCTCAGCTTCTGCCAAATTTCTGAGTCTCCCTTGTCCACCCTTTTTTATATACGGTCCTCTATCTTCAGCTAGTTTTCTGCCATTCTTCTCACATGATAACATATGCCTCCCCTGAAGCCTTTGCTGATGCTGTTCCTCCTACGTGCAACGTCGGCCTCCCGGTGCCTCCTGAATCCTCTCAGACATCCATGGTGGTCACTTCCTCCCTTCAGAGAGACCGGCTCAGAGTCTGAATTTGAGCCCCTACAGAAAAGAGAGAGGCCTCCCTCATCTCCTCACGGCGGCTTTCAGCTCCTAGTAGCCTCCTTATCCTGCCTTATTTTTCATGGCATTTATCAATATCTAGCATACTATATATGCTCTTCTGCTACTTGCTGTCTATTCCTACAAAAAAGTAAGTTCAAAGACAACAGTGTTGTCTCTTTTATTCACTGTTGTGTTCACCAACACACAGTACAGTGCCTTGCATATAGCTGATTCTTTATTTTCTTTAATTTCTGAAATTTTTATTAGTATATGTTTGCAGTACATAAGGATTAAACTCATCATCAAGAATTGGCACATGTACAGAACACATTTTAATTCTTCTTACCTCCCCTTCCTCCCCTCTCCCTTTGTCTCTTGGCCCCCTTCCCATTTGCAAAAGATCTATCTCTCTATTTCTTATTATCTATCTTTATTTTGCACGGCAAGTTCTCAGTAATTCTTTAAATAAATAAACGTATGGTGTGAAGGTGACAACTCGGGAGGCCCACTCCGGTGACCTCATCCCTGGGCTGCAGAGATGGCCACCTCCTGGGGCCCTGATCCTGTCTCTTCCTCCCAGGCCCTTACTTCTTCTTGGCAAAATCTCTTTGGTTCTCTTCACAGTTCTTTAAATCAAATGGTGGCTCTGACAACACTTATGAGGGTTTTCATATTTCGTGCTGTGTTTTATCTGAGCTGAGGGCGTCGGGACTACTCCTTTCTTGGCCTTCTCGGGCGGTAGTTTCTGTAAGGCCTTGTTAGTTTCCCATGCTTGTGTCTGCAGACCAGTTTCCCTGACTAAGAGCTGGAACTCGGAGTCTGAACTCAGACAGAAGATGGATTTAAATTTCAAACCTTTCAGTGTTTTTTTTTTTTTTTGTGAATTATACTGACCCCCAAACCTCATGTGGCTAATGTGAAAATGAATGCCTATTAAATGTTTAACACGCTGTCTGGCACACAGCAGACTCTTAATAAATACCAAATTCCCGTAGACCTCCTCTGTCGTATGTCAGCTTCATACCCTTGCTTTCAAGTGGTGCTTCTACCCTTTCCAGGTTGCTCTTGCTCCGTATGAAACCGAGGCAAAGCTCTTCTTGTCTATACCCCACACCTGTAGGGCCTGCTGAGAAACACAGCTGACCCTTCTGAAGTCCCTGGATGTACACATAAGATCTGAAATTGTAATAAGAAAGATTTATTTGTAAACATAAAGTAAGTTAAAATGGAAAAAATAACAAAAGCTTCAAAGCATATGTTTGGGGTCACTTATTGCTCTTCAAGTCTAGAATAAATGAGGTGTATGGATGACTTAAGTGTGCTTTCATTGGAAAGAGATAGAGGCAGTTAGTTTATCCACCATGCTGCTATTTGAAGCTCATGCCCACAGTAGATGCAAAAGTGTTTTCTATGGTCTTCTTAAATGACTGTGCATGGTAGTCAAAAGAAAATGATAGCACATTCGAATGGGGGAATAGAGGACAGTTTGAGACAGGGGCTATTTATGAAGGTGTAAGGGGTTGAGGAAAACTGAGAAGCTATGTTCAGGCAACCAGGAGGCAAGCCAAAGCTAGGAGCTGCGCCTGTCTCAGCCCAGAGATAAGACGATGCTACTCCTAGGTAGGCGGCCTTAGGAGAAGGTTGCCGGAGATGCAGGAATCTCAGATACTCAACACAGGGCAGACACAGCAATGAAGAACCCAACTAACTTGCTCTCCACTTGCCCTGCCATCTGCAGAAGAGCCTCCCTTTGGCAAAACTCAAATGGATGTTAGAAAATGAGAGAGCCAGTGATGGAGCCCGCAGAGATGAGCTTCTAGGAGCCAGAAGAGGGTGGAAAGGTGGAGGAAAGATATGAAGGGGCAGCAGGGGATATCTAGTTGGTCTTGCTTAGTGATGAGGAATTCTTTCTTGTTAATACATATTTGTAGTACATGATGTTTACATTCCTTATAGGGAATTGGTACATGTACTTAGTACATCTTTTTTTTTTTTTTTTTTTTTTTTTGGGACAGGGTCTCGCTTTGTAGTTCAGGTTGGCCCTGAGTTCACTATGTAGCCCAGGCAAGCCTCAAACTCAGCCATCCTCCTGCCTCTGCCTCCCGAGTGCTGGGATTACAGGCGTGAGCCACCACACCCGGCACTGTGGTATGTGGTATTGATTGCTGGTGGGCATGAATCCCACGCCTAGCATTGTATGTGGTTACCGGGATCGAACTCTGGGTCTTGCGCTTGCAAGGCAGGCGCCGGAACCACTGAGCTAAATCTCCGGCCCTACATAGTACATCTTAATTCCTTTTTTTCAAACTCCTTTTCCTTTTGCCCCTCCCCCTTCCACCCATCTCTTGATCGCCCCCTTTTCAAGTTCATGTTTGCAACACGTAGTGCTTACATTATTTATATAGCATTATTATACTACATAACACATCTTGATTCATTCCTTTCTTAGTGATGAGGAATTCTTGACGAGGACCGGAAGTGAAAGCTTGTGCTAAATGTACTGTAATGTTTGAAATATCTCATGACACACATACTTTTATTAATTGTTTTAATCTCAAGGAGCTTTCTAGATGGTTCTGGGGTTATGGATCCCCCTTTGTCCTGTATTCAGTGTACAGTGATAAAAGCCAATTAATGATGACTTCTGAGAAAGGCTCGGATATTGACTTCCAAGGGGCACAGGGGAGCTTTTCTAGGAAGGATTCTGTACCTTGAACTCTGTTGTTCTCACATGGGCAACTGTATCAGTCAAATTTCACTGAGCTGTATATTTAAGATTCATGTATTTTTTTTGTCTGTAAATTATATCCTGTGACCAAAAGAAGAAAAAAGAGTAAGGCTCTGTCTGTGGAACTGCAATGTTTGCATGCGATATTTTCACGTTTATACAATTTGTATGATCATTTGTATACCAGGTCAGTATTGTCTTATTTTCCTTCTTTACATACGTAACTAACTCTCAATTTTTCAAGGGGCAAAGATAGGGGAGGGGTAGAGACGTGTCTCTGTGAAAGTTACAGACAATTACTTGCAGTTGAAAATAAACATAATAAAACTATAGAAGTCTAATTTTTGCAACTTGAGAGGGTTTTTCTGCAGCTATTCACTTCTAATCACTCGCACCTAATAAATGAATAGAATAGCTAATGTGATTAGACTCATTCACCATTCATCAAGAATATTAAATGAATAGAATATTTTGCATTTCACCAGTTACACATCTTGAGTATTTACCTGATATTACAATCAGACATGTGTTAGATTTTTCTCTCTACTTCTGGGCCACAGCTCGTGGATAATTATAGTGTTTAATTAGTGCCACACAGCACTTGGCTCTCTGGTGTGGATGGAAATTACAGGATGTAGAAAGAACAAATCAAAGGCTGTAAAGGAAAGTGGCCCTTTCGTATATTACCATGGAAGCATTAGTGGGGCCGTGGGTAGTGCCAGGTGAATTGTGTTATCCCATGTGAATATAAAAGAAGTTGCTTTTCATCAAGATTTTTAAAGCCCATATTTTTGGAAACAGCAGTGAACACAAAATGGAAAAATTGGGAGTTCAGTCTACCTATAAAGCATATATTTCCTTCTGCTCGTTTTTGCCCTTAAAGTTTAGCAAAATCCTAGAAATTTTAGTTGATTGGAAACTTTCACCCAGCAAGGTAGACAAAGTTACTATAGTCTTAGGTTATTGGCTCACTTTCAGAGACCAGGCAACTGAGTCTGAGTTACTATGCCACCTGAAAAGAAAAGAAAATGATCTACTAGTTAAACACTTCATTTTCCAATTAAATGTAATAATTTGAATCAACTCAATCTGTTTCACAAACAAATGTAAGCATCTTTTCTGGATAAGATTTGGAGCTGAGGAGTATGAAGCCTAGGAAGATAGGATAGTACTATTCCCTTTGAGTTTGGAAAGCATGAGAAGAAGTAGTGGTAAAAAATACCCAGAGTTTACCATATCAGAGCACTCTGGGCAGTCTAAGACAGAGACCTATGTTATGGCTTATACTAGACGCCCCCTCCCCCCAGCCTCATGTGGTCCTAGGTGGGGCTTTTCAGAGGTAACTGGATCTACTGTGTGTGATGCCGGGACTGATTCACAGTGGGATGCTGGGGTTAAGACTTACCCACCCTGGCTGTGAGTGCTATTGTCCTAAGGGCGTGTAGCCTGGGGAAAAAACAGACAGAGGACGGCCTGACTTGACGCTTTGCTACTCTGCTGTTTCACCTCCTTCTCCGCTGTGATCTCCCTCTGCCATGCCACCGTGTCTTGGGACCAGTCAACTATGAACTGAAACTTCTACAAAGTGTGAGGTACAATAGAGCTTTTTAAAAATTTCCCCTTGAGTGCCAGGCATTTTGTCTTAGAAATGAGAAAAGTAACTAAGACAACTGCAAGGCCTTGGATAGAGGTACCAGTCAATATTTGGTGATGTGAGTGGCATTTCAAGTGGCTTTTGAAAGATGGATAGAAGTTGGAGGAAGCCTAGGAAACGCTCAAGGAATAAGGAAATGGAAATAGGGATCTAGTTAACTTGTAGAAATAAATGATAGGGAAGAAAATGTCTTCTAGTCTCAGTGCTATCCTTGGCTCAAACTTACTCAATAGCCTTCAGATAAAAGCAATAGTTCATTTGAATATCTTTATTCCATGAAAGACTACCTCTGTTCTCACTGTGATGTTGTAAAAGTCCAA